>OZ022263.1:97251889-97261889 GCA_963978885.1 Nemotelus pantherinus | reverse complement strand
TGTTGCCGGTATTCATTAAGACTACGTCCAGCTGAGAGAAAGCTTCCATAAGGACGCGGCCTCGAGCGTTGGTGCTTCGGCTGCCCCACTCGGTTGCCCATGAATTGAAATCGCCAGCTATAATGTGCGGTGTGTGTTGTTTTGCATTTATTACCAGCCTATCCAGTAGTTGTTGAAACTGGTTAATAGTCGAGTTGCAAGAGGCATAGCAGCTGTACACGTAACATCCTCTTATCTTTGCCCACACAAAACCGTCTTCACTCTCGGTCATGGTTTCTTGGAATGACGTTCCTCCGCAAACCCAGATGGCCGCCCGACTGGTTCTATCTCGAACCCAGATATGTTCACGCAGGTTTCTGTATTGTTCACTCACTATGGCTACCTCTATCTTCATCTCATTAATATTTTGGGAGAGCAGATCTTGGGCTGCCGCACAGTGCTTGAGATTTAGTTGGATGAATCTCATTTTCGATTTACGAGCGCTCTTCTAAAAACTGGGCATCGACTACTACCAGCAACGTGCTTGGAATCACTCTCCTTTGTGTGATCGCAGAAGAAGCATTTCGGGTCCTTCGTGCACTCCTTTGAAAAGTGCCCTTTTTCACCGCATCGTCGGCACATTTTTGATCGGTCATGTTCGCTTTTGCACGCTTTAGCGAAGTGACCATACTCCAAGCACTTGAAGCAACGTTTTAGTTGAATTTGCGCCCGCAGTCGACAAACAACCCATCCAATTTTTACCTTTCCCGCTGCTAGTAACTCGTTCGCCTGCACTACCGGGAGACAAATTGTGGCCGCTTGAGCACCGCCGTAGGTCTTCCTCAGCGATATGACAGCATCTTCCCTCAAATCGTTGAAATTAAACTGTCGCACTAATGCCGCACGGATATCTTCCTTTGTGGTGATTTCGTCGAGATCTCTTACTTCCACTTTGGTCAGATCACACTTAGCTTTGACGTTAGCTTTCCCATCTAGCGCTTTTTCCATCTGTTTTTGGAGCTTTAGAGCGACTTCTGTTGCCGATGACTTCATCTGAAGCAGTAGTTCTCCTTTCTGAGTTCGACGAATACGGGTCACATTTTCGCCTACTTCTTTCAAGTCCGTATCAGCCTTCATCTGGCGCAGGATCTCGGCATATGTCGCTTCGCCCTTGGTGGAGATTATCATCACATCCGGCCGCTTTCGCCTTGCAGGTGGTTGTTTTTTCCTCGTAACCTTAGTCCAGGTGTCAGCACTCGTATTTACCGCAGGTTTCACTGCCGCTGGAACCTTATTCGGCGTCCTATTCATCGGTCTCTTCGGAGTTTGAACATGTTCTTGTGTTTCGTCTCCAACTTCTCGATGCCGCTTTTGATTTACTGTGCTACCACTGCGTCCTGCCTTTTCCCTGCTGACAATGTTACTAGCCTTCTTGTCGTTTGCAGGTGTCGGTGTAACTTGCGTAGTTGCATCCGATCTTCCAGAGTTTCTCCTATCAATTTCCACGCGAGCCTTATGATAAGTAGCTCGAATGGCTCTGATCTGATCCCTTATTGAATGGTGCACGTTTGTTCGTGTTTTGGTAAACTCAGCTAGCGTTGTAATCAATTCACCCAATTTAATGAACGCATCTGGTTCCACCTCCGATACCACCGAAATCATCCGTTGAGTTTGGTTTTTGGACGCTTGCACACTTCCTCCGGGTTCATTTGCTGGTCTAGGAGGTGTACGTAGCACCAGTGATTTCCTCCGAAATGGGTTTTCTCCCTCAGTAATTGCTTTCCTTGTAGATATATCTGTTATGGAAGCCAAGTTGACCACCTCCATAACATTGCAGTCGCTGGATATCGACGACCGGGAGCCTGCTTGCTCACTCCCCTCTGCCGCCGGTACTGGGCATCCGTTTCCCTGCACCGTAAGTTTACTCCTAGACTCATCTTCCATGTTTGGTTTTTTATTCAGGGTTCCTTCCCATAGCGTTTTACCTACCGCCAGGTTATATGGTTACGTGATGACGCCATATTTCGTCATGTCACAGCGAAGATCATTGACACTCAGGTATTTATGGAGACACACGTCGCCCCTGAGACTCTCCCTTCTCTGCCGACCATTGTCCGCGACTGCTTATTGGTTATTCACAGTAAACCCTCATAGAAGGCCCTCCCCTATCCACAACCTTGGGGGCGCATCCGGTTCCCCGGTCTGAGGGCACTGTTGAAGACTCAACAACCGGATATATATATATATATATATATATATATATATATATATATATATATATATATATATATTATATATATATATATATATATATATGTATCTATATATATATATATATATATATATATATATATATATATATATATATATATATATATATATATATATATATATATATATATATATATATATATATATATATATATATTTATATATATATATATATATATATATATATATATATATATATATATATATATATATATATATATATATATAAGCAAAATGATTAAGGGAGATAATCTCTGGATTGGCAAATCCGATTCAGCTGAAATTTTCGGTGAACATAAATGTATATTACAGGTAGGTCCATGACTTGCTAGAATTCAGATGTCTTAAACCTTTTGGCGGCGGCGGGCATTTTAGTGAATTTTCAGGTACTGCTATATTTCCAAGCAGTGTAAATTTTTGTAAGAAAAAAGTATTAGGAATGAAAACTTATTATGTTAATAGTTTGTCTATGATAAAAAATTGAAAATTTTGAGTAGGCAAGGATTTTTTTTCTCAAATTTTGATTTGTCATAACTTCTAATAAAAACAAAGGATCATCGTGAAATTTGCAGAGCGTATTGATGTAAACTAGAATAAACTAGAATAGAACACACATGGACTTTCAAGACTGTGCGGGCAACTCTGTAGCTACAGCAGGCTCCTGAAAAAAAATCCTTCAAATCATCGAGTCTCCTGAAAAATTTTTGATTTTTGAAAATAAATTCAAATTATTGATAAATTTTGACTTTTGTCCACCAAGTCAAATAAAAATTACAAAAATTCCGCGGTAAACAAGAACGGCAACCCGTGATCAAATTAACTTTATTTTCAGCACTCAAAACTTCTGTTCACGAGAACTGACGATCGGATAATACGATCAATATGAAATTTACAGGACATGTTGGTATTAACTAGGACCAGGTCTGATAGAAATGATTTTGAAATACGGGCAATACTGTGGTAGTGGTGCCATTTGGAAAAATCACTGAGAAAAAAAAACTGTAGCTATAGCTTCCGATTTAGCCACCAGATTTCAACAAAATTCACACAAAATTCCATAGAAATTTGATTGAAAAATTAGTATAGGGTCGCCAGCTATGGCAATTTTTGTCTCCTAAATATTGTAAATTTGCTCAGGAAAATAAAGGTTTTTTCCCTATAACTTCTGATGCAGTAACGAAATCAAAACGAAATTCATGTGATGAGTGGATCTTGCTGCATTTCTAATTCTGTAGGAATTTCGTTGAAAAATTGTGAAAGGGTTGCCAGCTAAGATGAATTTCGTAAT
Organism: Nemotelus pantherinus; assembly: GCA_963978885.1. Classification (NCBI taxonomy): domain Eukaryota; kingdom Metazoa; phylum Arthropoda; class Insecta; order Diptera; family Stratiomyidae; genus Nemotelus; species Nemotelus pantherinus. The sequence continues at coordinate 97,258,351 of OZ022263.1, read as the reverse complement.
TCATTTACATATCTTTATCGAGCGATGTTGTCTTAAAATTTCCAAATGAGAATGGTCCTGCAATGACAATTAATAACAAATATTTACGTTTCAAAAATTTAAAAAGTTTGGACGGTGGTAACTCTAAAATTATATTCTCCTATAACTTACAGCGCAGCCATTCAATCGAAACGAAATTCATAGGGTGGGTTGAACACAACGTGAAGCAGCTATGGTGCTAGCACATGATTGCCAGCACCAGACAATTTCGTAAATGTTGGTAAAAGATGCTTCCATTTTGTATTCGAAAGCAAAGTATTTGCAATAAAATAAGCAACCGATCTTCAAATTTTCCGAGTTTTGGAAATTTTTCGGATGGCAATATATCAGCAAAATGATTAAGGGAGATAATCTCTGGAGTGGCCGATCCGATTGAGCTGAAATTTTCGAAGGACATAGATGTATGTAGTAGGTAGGCCCATGACTTGCTAAAATTCAGATATCTTAAACCTTTTGGCGGCGGCGAGCGTTTTTGTGAATTATGAAGTCCTCCTATATTTCCAAGCAGCGTTAATTTTTGTTAAAAAAAAAGTATTGGGAATGAAAACTTATTATGTTTTAAGCTTATCTATGATAAAGAGTTGGAAATTTTGAGCCGTGTGTGGGTGCAGTGTGCCTAAAAGTAGGCAAGGATTTTTTTTCAAATTTTGATTTGTCATTACTTCTGACAAAAACATTGGATCATCGTGAAATTTGCGGAGCGTATTGACGTTGACTAAAATTTCACACACATGGATTTTCAAAATAGTGCGGGTAACTCTGTAGCTACGGTAGGCTCCTGAAAAACCAAATTACCTCTATTTTCAGCACTCGAAAGTTCTGTTCACGAGAACTGACGACCGGATTATCCGATCATAATGAAAGTTACAGGACATGTTGGTATTAACTAGGACTAGGTCTAATAGAAGTGATTTTGAAATGCGGGCAACCCTGTGGCAGTGGAACCATCTTGAAAAATCACAGAGAAGAAATTGAATGATGTTTTGTCAATTTGGGTTTTTGCAAACATTTTTGATACTTAAACTTTTTGGAGAATGTAGCCCATTTCCTAACTAAGCTAGGATCACATTGCAAGTTCTACCGTCTAACAATTTGCGATGATGAAGCTCCTGTATTCGATAATTCTCTTAAAACTGCGCGTTTCACATTAGGCGAATATTTTGGAGGACGTCCAGATGACTTCTGTTTCCCATAATTTTCGATTCCAAGCTTCAAAAAATTTCTCACAACACTCTGCGATCTTTTAATAGCACTCGCAATTTCTCTCTGGGCTTTTCCACAGTTCCTTAAATCAATAATTCTTTGTTTTTCAACATCTCTTCATTTTTTTCCACGCGGCATTTCAGGCGTCAAAGAAATTTTTCAACTCTCAAAAAACATACTTCCACTTCTTCAAAGTATTAAAATTGAACATAAAAATTCAAATCCACACTTGAACCTCTCTTGGCAAACTCCGAACAGCAACTGAGTTTATAATTATTCACAGCTGCAAATTGCTTTGTTTGGAATTTTTACCTACTAATTAGCGTGTTTGAAAGAAAGAGAAAGGCAGATAATTGAAAAGGGTTTCTGGGATTCCAAGAAAAACGTGTTCAGGCATAAAAATGCATTTCCTAGAAATGGTTTGGAAAAAATTTGAAAAATATGTCTGAGTCTATAATTATTCACAGCAGTGTATATACATATATATATATATATATATATATATATATATATATATATATATATATATACAGTGGCTCACAGCTTATTTGATACAGTGCTTCTTTAAAAAATTAAGTTGTAATAACTCAATACATAATAACAATATCAAAAAAAATTGAACACCATTTTGAAGGCAATTGTTTGTTGTTTAGTAAACAAGTTTATATTTGTTACAAAGTTGCTGTTTTACATCTTAAAAAACAAAAAAACTAAAAGTAATAACAAATTTCATGTCACAGCTTATTTGATACAGTTTGATTAAACATTAAAATTGTTGTGAATTATGAGGTTTCCAGTTGTTTCCAATACTTTGTATGATAGCCCTTAGACTTAAGCAGAGCCTGGAGCCTATTCGGCATTGAATCAACGAGTTTTTTTTGTGATGCCAGGAGTAATTTTTTGCCATACCTCTAGCAGTGCTTTCATCAGGTCTTGTTTATTAGAAATCTTGTGTTTTCTAATGTTGTTATCCAACAAAGTCCACAGATTCTCAATGACGTTCATATCTGGCGACTGTGCCGGCGGAGACATCAAATGAGGGCAATCCCAAATTGGCCAGGACTGCACAATTCCCGACTTGTGGTTTGGATCGTTGTCTTGGTACAACCGAAATTGGTCGCGAACACCCAGTTTTTTAGCACTTTGCAGCCAATTGTTTTTGGGTACATCAAGGTACTTTCTTTGGTTCATTGTTTTCTCAATAAACTTTAAATTTCTGACTCCGGCTGCGGACATGCAGGCCCAAACTATCACATTACCACCACCATGCTTCACAGTAGCTTTGAGGTTCTCCTTGTTTAGCTCAGTGTTTGCCTTGCGCCAGGCATATGACATTTCGTCGGAGCCAAAAATGTTAAACTTGGACTCGTCCGCAAAAATAACCGAATTCCAGAACGCGGATGGCTTTCCCACATGCTCTTTGGCAAAGGCAAATCGGCTTATTGTATTTTTTTTGGAAATGAAAGGCTTCCTACGAGCTACTCGGACCCTGAAATCATGGTCGCGAAGCACTCGTCGGACGGATTCAGCACTACATGGCTTCCTTAATTCACGATGAACCTCAGTAACCAATTTTGGAGCGGAAATCTTTGTGTTTGCTTTCACTTTCCTTACAATGTATCGTTCGTCAGATACGGTGAAAATATTGTTTAACGAATTTCTCCTGTTATTTTCTACCCGATTTTCGTGTAGGAAGCGCTCAATTATGTGCTGCACTGTAGAGACACTCAAACTCACACTTTCAGCAAATTTCGAACACTTTGTCCTTTTTTAAAGTGGTTTAATACTAATTCGCGCTGTTCAATTGTGGTGCGATGACCCATTTTACAATCTTGGCTCATTTTGGCACTTCAGCTTACAAGATCTTGCTAAAAATTACCTAAGCCAATGTCTAACACAATCAAAAATTCAAGAAACAAAAACAAGACAGATTAACGGCGCGACAAATAGAAGTTTATTCGCATTGACGTGTCTGTATCAAATAAGCTGTGAGCTGCAATTTTTCTGCGCCAGTGGTATTTCTCTTTTACCGGACGCCGAAGAATATTGCTGGAACCTTTTTTGTTTGCATTGTATTCGCTGAACATGCATCTAATCAAATACGTTTAAATTTTTTGGATAGGGTTCTTAATTTCAAAGTTACAGTAATTTGCATTTTTAAATAGTCACTGTATCAAATAAGCTGTGAGCCACTGTATATATATATATATATATATATATATATATATATATATATATATATATATATATATATATGTATATTATATATATATTTATATATATATATATATATATATATATATATATATATATATATATATATATATATATATTATATATATATGTATATATATATATATATATTATATATATATATATATATATATATATATATATATATATATATATATATATATATATATATATATATGTATATATATATATATATATATATATATATATATATATATATATATATGTATATATATATATATATATATATATATATATATATATTTTTATATATATATATATATATATATATATATATATATATATATATATATATATATATATATATATGTATATATATATATTTATATATATATATATATATATATATATATATATATATATATATATATATATATATATTATATATATATATATGGCGGGCCAAATTTTGTGTCGATTAGACCTGCCCCCTAAGATGATTATATGGACAATTCTAAGCAACTTTGCCGAAGGAACCATAGGTCTATCTCGATTTTCGAGTCTCCCACTTTTCAAAAAAAGATTTTTTCCCTATAACATCATTTTGATTCAAAATTCGTTTTTTTATTCATCGTTATATTATCTTTTTTATGTGTATATGGGGGGTTTTTGGGGTCGATAAATTCATTTCTGATCTTTATTTTTACCTATAACTACCGCCAGAGGGCGTTTCATGCATATTTTAACTATTTTTCGTCTATTTTCCGAGAAAAATTACAAGTTTTTCGGTAAAATTGATCTTTATTTTATTTTTTTCAACAAAAATTCAACTTGAAAAATAAGAACATGTGTAAAAAATAAAAAAAAAATGAATTTAGTGGAAGAAAAGCGAAATAACTTATTTTTGAAAGTCTTTTTTGCTTTCAAGTCGGGGGTATTTTGCACGGCTTTCTGATGTAACTGCCATAACACTGTGTCGACTCTTTTCTAAAACACGTTTAGAAACGCTAGCCAGCAATTGAACATGTCTTTCCGTTGCTTGTATGTGTACCGGAATTCTTGGATCAGGCAATGGTGGATCATCGCATTCTAAATATTGTTCCAAATGATCATACGGAATGCTATACGTAAACGGTGGTTCGAATAAGACATCATCTCTATTTAAATCAATCATATTCGTATAATCTGTACAATTGAAGTTTATCAAAGGTTTTTGATAAACTCTAAGATGTGCCGGGTCGTACAGATTTCTTCGGTAGTGTAAAATTTTCTTGATTGCGATTTTTCGTGTCTCTTTTTTATCATCAAATAACATCGCTAACAAAATATTTTCGGAATGTGCGTAATATGAATTGTTTTTAATGACATTATTCACAACTCCGCGTAGATTTGTATCCAAATATTGTGTCCAACGAATGAATTTGTAAAATAATACATACACTACCGAAGACCACCGAATTATAGTACTTGATGTTGAAGTACATCGGCACATACACTTTCATTATGTATGTTGCCAAAATTTTCAAATTCCTTGATAGATTTTCAGTTGACACATACAACCGCAACAATCTATTCGCCTTGGTGAGCCAACGTGAATGTGCTATTGGTCCTGGTTTATTGTGAGATAAATCCGCAGGAACAACACCATTCGAAATTGCATTGGCCATTTTGTATAAGTACTTTGAATCGGTGGATAATTCAAATGGATCTAAATCAGGTGGCATGTTCTCTAGCACGATTATCTCGAATTCATCTACAAGCTGAAAAAAAAGAAATGAGATGAATTAAATTTTACCATTTAATAATGGAAAAAATCGATGAGAAAAATGACAAATGATACATACCGGAAGATTTTCACAAGTTTCAATTTGTTTGCCCAACGTTCCAGTTGTTGTTCGTGGTCCAGTGGTCGATGATCTTTCCAAAGTGTCAAACAAATGACGAAATGGCAGCTCGTTAAAGTGCAGCATGCACACAAACCAATGCAGCGGTCTATTCAAATGCAATTCAAATCGACGCAAAATCCCATTTCTTACGCCAGTATTTGTTGGCTCACCATCACAGCATATGCCGATTAATGCATCGAGAGCAATTTCTTTTTCGACGAAGAATGCATTAAATGTCATCAATTTGTGTTCAGCATCTTCATTTTCGACTTTTGTGTAGCCTATCAATTGAGAATTTGGTTCCTTCAAAACAACTAGATGTGGTTCTTTCACCATCCTTGCATGCAACTTCTCATCGATTTTTTCCATTGTTAAAGCATCATTTTTTCGGCCGTCGAATGAAAATGCTATCAAATTGGATGCATCATACTGCTTACGAAGCAGTTCTTCTCTGCATTTGGCCTTTTCTCGACGCACTTTATTTTTATCCATGATGATAGGATTGCCATGTGCATCTTTTACGTCAATGTCTTGCATAAGAGATGTTGCGAGTGCTGCTGCTATTCTATCAGACACACCAAATCGATCACACATCGCAGCGAAGTTCGAAGCATCGTATCTGGGAGTATACGGTCCTCGTATCATTGGCGGAATATCTTGTGGATTTGAACTTGTCTGATCTATATCAGTACTTGGTTCATATGCTGAATGGCTCTGTTCAACGCTTGTTGGTATTATTGTTGACGTTGGTGCTGGCTCTTCAACTTCTAGCACGAATTCCGGTATCGTCAATCTTCTGTCATTATTTTGATCTCGCATGAACTCTTTCAAATGATCTGGAATCAATCCACATGAGCATAATTCTGCTTTCAAGTCACATTGACATTTGCCGATGTAAAATAATTCTTTTGTAGATTGCTCGAACGTTCTGAATGAGGCGATATTTGAATGTTTAGTTTCGATTTGATACTTGTCAATCAATGTACCCAATTTTCTAACAACACTTTGTTTGGTTAGAATTTCAACATTAAGTTGACTCCAAATTTCAATCAATTTGTCTGTTACGTGCGGTACGAATGTTTTATACGAAAACATTTTGTTTTGGAGTTTAGCACGTTCG
>OZ022263.1:97191889-97246889 GCA_963978885.1 Nemotelus pantherinus | reverse complement strand
TAAGGCATTAATTAAAGCTATGTAGGTTTAAGAAAAATGGAAGAGGGTCTCAAAATTTTGAAAGATAGCTTTTTCGCATTAATTTATTCGGGTTGATTTTGCGTATCTCAGAGCAGAAAGTTTAACGCCACCCTGTAGAAAGCATTGTATAAAATAAGCTCAAAAAGTTACAACACGATGGAAAAGAAAATAGATAGGAAGAATTACAATTAATTTCAGTTTTATTTCTTTTTAATTTTTAACAATATACATTTTCCATTGCATTAAACATAATGCATTATCTGAGCAATTTTCACAAACTGACGTGTCGGTCGGTTCGGTATAGTGTGCGGTGATCTACCGACTGTCGTACGACATTTTTCTATGTCGTGTCGTGACGAAATACTGTGCGACAAGCTTAAACTCTAAACCACGTGTGGTACAAATTTGGTTTAAAAATTCGGCTGGAGCTGGCAGCTATGGTAATTTTGGTGTCTTAAATATTGAAAATTCACTGAGGAAAATAAAGCTCTTTATATACCTCCCTATACCTTCCAGTACAGTCATGGAATCATAACGAAATTCATATGGCAAATCAAACTTATTATTATATTCAGTAGAAATCTATTTGGAAAAACAATGATAGGACTGCCAGCTATGATTGTTTTTGTATTTTTTCGCATAGCTTTAGTAAGCGATTTTATCATAGAATTTCCAAATCGTAGTGACCTTGAAGTGAAATAAACACCAAATATTCACATCTAGAAAAATTGAAAACTTTTGCGAATGGTAACCCTAAATTTCTTTGTATCCCTATAACATCCAATACAGTGATCGGATCAATACGAAATTCGCAGAGCAGGTTGACTTCAACGTGAGACAGATGTGACAATTTTTGGCTTCGGTCCTAGCAAAGGACTGCCAGCACGAGGTGTTTTTGTTATTTTCATACCATTAAATGCTTGCATTAAGTATTCACATCGCGAACATTTGCAATGAAAATAAGTAAACAATTGTTATAGGTAAATAGGCAACGATAGATGATAAGCATGTTGACTTGAGAGCTAGTGTTAACACAATCCGTGAAGACACTTTTAAAGAATTAAGATTAAAGCTACACCCCGAAAGCAATATAATTAGAGGCTTTGGTGGTGGTATTGTAAAGAGCCTCGGAAAAGTTAAGGGCGTACAAGTCAGTATAGACAAAGCTTAAACATCTACGGAGTTTAGCATTGTTCCGACCACTCAACAAGAAATCCCGGTCATTATTGGACAACCTTTTACTGAACAAAAGCATATAACCTTAGTTAAAGATGACAAATGTCTGAGAATATTTGATAGTTTACTAAAGGAGCTACCTCAGATCAATTGTGTTTCTCCGGTTAAGATTCCGATTTGGGCAAAGGAAACTGTTGTTTTGCCACCGAAACATGCAGCGAATGTGTTGTGTAAAGCTGACTACGAAGGTGATGTCTATGTAGCAGGTAGTGGTCGACTTATGGAAAACCATGAACACTTTTTATCTGGATGCGTAATGAATTTCTTTTTGGATAAGGATTGTTTTGTTCCTATAATAAACACATCTGGAAAAGATCTATTAATAAAACACAAGCAGATTCTGGCCAGAGGAGTCCCTTGTGTAGAAAAATGTACGAAGAGCCCACAATCACGGAAAAGTTTGGAGAAGCTATCTAAAAATGGGCATATAAATTATAATATAAACAGCAACTTATCGAAAGATCAAAAGGAATCAGTTTTAAAGCTGTTATCAAAGTATGATAATTGCTTTGCGCTTAGCATGAGTGAAATCGGATGCACCTCGGCGTCGGAAATGCGCATAGATCTGGTTGACGAAACACCTGTCACCTATCGACCATACCGATTGAATCTTGAAGGTCAACTTAAGGTAAGGGAAATCACTACTGAATTATTAGAAAATGGTATAATTCGCGAGTCAGTGTCACCTTTTTCATCACCAGTTCTGTTAGTGAAAAAGAAAAATGGTCAAGATAGTCTGTGTATTGATTATCGTAAACTCACTGCAAAAATTAAGCCAGACAGATTTCCTCTCCCGAGAATTGATGACCAATTATTCGAGCTTAGATATGTATTCGGGCTATTATCAGATTCCAATCGAAGAAAGTTCAAAGGATAAAACCGCATTCGTGGCAACCGATGGACATTACGAATTTAATAGGATGCCATTTTGCCTAAGTACAGCTCCAAGCGTCTTCCAACGAATAATAAACAAGATTCTGGGATCTTTAAAGGGAACAATCGCACTAGTATATTTGGATGATATTTTGATACCCGCTTGTACTTTCCGTCAATTCGTGAAAAATTAGGCTATTTTATTAAAACCACTAACAATTCTCACTAAAAAGAACTGTGTTTGGAACTGGGAAAAAGAGCAAGAAGATGCGTTTCAACTACTGAAAGAGTATTTAATTCAGAAGCCATTATTAGCAATTTTTAACCCAAACGCATTGACAGAATTACATACTGATGCAAGTCAACTGGGACTAGCAGGGATTCTGTTGCAGCAACAAAGTTGCGGTAAACTGAAGCCAGTAGCTTATTATAGTAGGCAAACAACACCAGCTGAACAAAAATATCACTCTTATGAGCTGGAAACACTGGCGGTTGTAGAATCTGTAAAGAAATTCAGGATATATTTGTTGGGATTGAACTTTAAAGTAGTAACGGATTGCACTGCAATAAAATCAGCCGCAAATAAGAGAGATCTTGTACCTCGAATCGCCAGGCGGTGGTTGCAACTTCAGGAATTCTCATTCACAGTAGAGCACAGACCAGGGATTAGGATGCAACACGTAGATGCATTAAGTCGTAACCCTGTTGATGGAACGCCGGTCGAATTTGAAGAAAATTTGGTTCTGCGTGTGGAAGAAGATGAGGCACCATTAAGAATAGAAGAAGCCGATTGGGTATTAGCTGGACAACTGAGTGATGCAAAAATTAAAATGATTCATGAAATTCTCCAACGAAAACCAAACACGGATTATGAGCGCGATATGCATAAAGATTATTCTTTGGAAGCAGGGCGCATTTATAGAGTTACCCAAAATGGAAAACAATGGCTGGTACCACGGGCTCTACGTTAACAGATTGTGAGCTCCGCTCACGATGATTTTGGACACTTTTCCATCAAAAAGAATTTAAATAAACTTTGTGAAGCGTATTGGTTCCCACAAATGGGAAGGTATGTCACCAGGTATATTAAGAGCTGTATACCATGTATGTTCATACTATAAAAAATATCGCAACCCCATTTTTATTTGTAGATCATTTAGGACCTTTTAATGCAAGCATTTGGGGAAATAAGTACTTATTAGTGGGCGTAGAAAGTTTCACTAAATATACGATCCTCCAACCAGTAAAAAACACATCAACGAGACCTGTTTTAAACTTTATTGGCGCGCTGATAGAGACATTTGGAGTACCCAATAGAATTATCAGTGATAAAGGAACTTGTTATACTTCGTGTTCGTTTACCGAATATTGTAATAAAAAAGGAATCCAACATATTCAAAATGCAGTAGTCACACCAAGAGGTAACGGGCAGGTGGAAAGGTTCAACTCTACACTTTTGACTTCATTGGCAACATCTACAAATGTCGATATACATTGGGACCAGGTGGTTCCAAAGGTTCAACTTGCAATTAACAATGCAGTACACAGTGTAACGCACCGAACTCCTAGTGAACTACTATGAGGATATAGACCACGGGCTCCGGCGGACGCACAGTTCTCTGTAGAGGTACAAGACGTAAGACCTATTATAGACGACATTCCTGCAGAGCGAGAAAAAGTAGCAGCGCTAATTGAACGAAATCAGTTGAAACAAAAACAGCAATTCGATGCAAAACGAAAAATTCCCCACAGATATGCAGAAGGAGACCTAGTTTTAGTTGAAAAGAAAATGTTGCTGGACGGTCAGAGCAAAAAAACTTATGCCTTATTATAAAGGGCCGTTTGAAATTAAACGCATATTACCTAACGATCGGTACGTTGTCCGTGAGCTCCCTGGATCATCGAGAAGTCGAGGGCGGAAATATGAAAACGTTGAGGCAGTCGATAAACTGAAGCCATGGGTGCTACCTGAAGACGATTTTACAGCAGACGATCCGGAAGAGGAAGCAGAAATCTAATCGAACGAGGACGTTCAAGTGTCAGGATGGACGAGTTGTTATAAGTAAATAGGCAACGCCGCAGAAATGAAAGCAAGAAGATAGATAAGCGCAAAGTAGTGTAGTGCGTATGTTACCAGTAGATAGTAGTGCTAGACTGTGCGTGGTGGTTGACGGTTGTGGCGGATAGAAGTGCATGGGTGAGTAGATATAGTTTGATACTTGTGATGGTGGTCCTGTAGATGTAGGTATTGTATAGCTAATTAGTGCTGTTCCCGGGGTTGAGTAGCGTTCGACATGGTACGTGTTAGCTGCGTTGGTCCCCAGAATTCGGGTACGTAGACTGCACGTTTGTTCCTGTCCAGACGCGACTTTGGTGCTACCTGTGTGAGTAGGTGCCCTGCTGGTGCACTGTGTGTCGAGTGTGAGAGACTGAGTTGTGTGCGTGTGAGCTACTCACTGAGCGTTGGTCTCACGTCTCTCTCTATTTAGTTTCAGATGGCCAGAGAAAGGAAAGGGAAAGACGACAGTGATACGAAGGAATTGTCTAAAATTTGGATTAGTGCATACCAATAAAAGTGCACATGGTATTTGATTCGCTTGTTTTACTCTAATAGAAATACAGCCTTAACACAATGTTTAAACTTTCTAAGGCCTGGACATTACTTAGGGTGTATTGGTCTTAAATAGGAAAAGTAACTAGTGGTACAATAAACACTCAAAACCTGCACAAATCCTTTACTGTTCTTCGAACATTAGTGTTTCTGGCGGTTCTGATGCGCTAGGGTTTTTTTTTTCTATAATATCGTCAGGCAGTTGGGGTAATCTTCCATAGATAAGTTCGTATGGAGAATATTGTGTGTCTACAATTGGAGTTGTATTGTACGCGTAATCATTAGCAATATTTATTATTCATAATCATTAGCAAAATTTAACAAATATTCATTTAGTATTCTATAGTTACGTTCCACGGAGCCGAGGGTTTCGTAATGATATGGTGCTGAGAAGATTTGTTGAATTTTTAATAACTTAAAAATGTATTCCATAAGCTCATTGACGAATTCAGTTCCATTATCTCATTTGAAAATTTGGAAAATACCATGCTTTAATATTAGTTGTTCTACTAGTGTTTTGGCGATAGTTTTGGCTTCTTTTGTTTCAATAGGCTAGGCAATAACGTATTTTGATAATTCACATTGCATTGTAAGGATATATCTATAACCGTTGTATATTCTGAGCGGTCCTCCTGTGTCTATAACAATTGTTTCGAATGTGATTTATTGTTATTGTTTGTTTTTGTTTTATATGTTTCGTTTGTTTATTTTTAGTACAAGTTTCGAAGTTTCTAATAAATGCTTTTATCATCTTGTTCATATGTTTCCATATAAATATAATATATTTTTATTTTAGTTTTAGTAATGATTTTCTGACAAGTGTCCTCCTGTCGGCGCTGTATGGTAGTTGTTTATTAGTTCAAATTGTATTATTTTATCGGTTATTCGTTTCGGTGGTTTGTATATTATTATTTTAAGGGGCACTTTATTGTTTGTTAGAATACTATTCTGTAGTTAATTGAATTTGTTTTTACATCCTTTTTATTTATTATGTTATATATTTCATCTCTTCTATGTATATTGTCGTTATATTTTCTCTGGTTGCTTGTGATGTCAGTTTCTCCAATGTTGGAACTAATTCCGATAATTATCGCTGCATCTAAGATCTGGTTATTTTCAAACATAATGTTTGAAATGTTTCCCATTTTAAATTTCAATTTCGTTAAATTTTTTATATCAGCTGGAGAATCGCTATCCCATATATAGATTTCATTAGCCATTAGGTTATGTTTTGGTTTGATTGTTTGTCTTGTTTGCGCTTTTTTAGTGTTTTCAAAGTTTCTTATTATGTTTCATGTAAGGGGTAATACTTTCTTTTCTTCGATAATATTTCTCTGCTTTGGTATCATATCTTTTTATGTGTCTGAATTTAATTTGATGCGCGATAATGCATTTACATTAACGCTCATCTCGCCCTTTCGATATATTATATCGAAATCGTAATCTCATATTGATATATCTGCTTCTGTATGTATTATTTTTACTTTTCACAACATAACGTGACGTAATTTTTCAATTGTGTATTTATTAGGTATATTTTTTCTTCCTATACCCGGGATCAACTTTCATTCTTCGTTGCTGCTGGCCTCTGGGCCGATTTCGTTTCCCTGTACAATATTTATTCTGTTATGTCTGTCATTTTCGTAATTCCTGCTTGTTCCCCTGTAGTTCCTATTTTTTGCGTTAGGGGGCTGATATGTATTTCTATATACTTCATGATATCTGTTGCTGTGATTATTTCTATGGTTTATTCCTTCATATCTGGGGTTGCAACTATGTCTATAGTGTCAAGCAACAACCGAACACACAGTGGCAGCACCAAGCGACCGAAGCACCACACACAGCTGCAACACCATGTGCATCACACGCACACGAATGAACATGGCACCCTATAAAAGGCAGGCTGCTGAGCAGTTTCGGCAGTCGTGAATAAGACGTCGACAAGACGGGCACGACTTGGAAAAACCGAAACAATTATTATTGTTATCGTTTATACAATAAATTTGTATTCACTGTTATTAAGTTTGCGTTTCATTCTGACAATAGTTATTTCTATAATTGTTGTTGTGGTTTGTTACTTTATTTCGTGTGAAAGTTATTTCTATTATTCCTGCTGCTATCTATGTTATTACTAGTATGGGTTTGGTTATAATTGTTATTTCTGTATGTATATTTACAATTGTTTGGTTTATTCCTATTGTTATAATTCAACCGCTGAACTATAGTATTTCTTCGATTTACGTACATAATGTTTTCTGTAACATTGTTGCTTGATTCGAATTCAGTTGCTACTTGAATTGCTTCTATAAACGTTTTGGGCTGTGCAGCAAAAATTATAGGTTTAAGGGATTCCCTTAACCCATTCTTAAAAATAGTTAGCTTGAGACTTGAGACGGATTCTGGCCTAAACTGCTAATTTGAATCTCACTTATTATAATTCGTTAATGAGCTCGGATATTTTTTCACCAAATTTTTCAACTGTTCCGCGTTAGCTTAATTGTGCTTAATGGGTATGAATTCGCTGTGGACTTTTTTTGCTTTTGTATCTATTTCTGCCTTCGCATCTAATTCTTCATAGGTTTTTATATCTAATGTTAAGAGTTGAGTTTTGACCGCTGTTCCTAATTTCACATTTTTGGTAAAATTCAATAAATTGTTTATTCCATAATCGTTAAGATTTTCGTTTAGTAAGCTAATTATTGTAAGGAACGCTTCTAGTTCTTTGGGGTTACCGTTAAAAACTGGTATGGGTTTTAAAGCTAGCTCAGTATTAAAGTTACTCTTTTTGCTGTCTATTGAACTGTCTAATTTTTCTAATAATAGTTCTTTTGCTTCTTTGTATTTCTGTAGCAATGTACTTATTAACTTCTGAGTATCTTCTGTGTTAATTGCTTCTTTTTGAATTTCTTCTATTGTATCTAATTTTTCTTGACGATATTCTCTTCTGTAAGTTCTGTTCGGGGGTTTCTTTAGGTTGACTATTATTTTTGAAAGAATATTAATATTTTCTTCCATTTATACGGAATTATCATGTAACATATGAAATTTTTCCGGTAAAACTCGACTTGATGTACCACACAGCTGTTACATGAATTTTGCCGATAGATGTCAGGCTACTATGTTTGTTTTTTTGTGGCTGTGTGTTTGCTTTTGCGGTTTTTTTGTTTGTTTGTTTTTCTTAATTGTGTTGCCTTCTCACGTATTTTTTGCGTAATTTTGAGTTTTTTTCTGCAATTTTCGACCCCTGCTACCACCTATTCGCCCTCTGGTGGTAGGATTTTCCGGGTGTGGAACATCAAATCAAGTTTACTCGTAAATTTTTTTGGAAATAGAAAAGTTTTTTTTTTATATTTTTTATTAAAGTGCATTCATGAAATTCGTAATGTACAATGTTTTTATTCTAGATAAATTCGTTTAAATTCTTAGTAAATTCATCCATTCGTTCGTACATGCGCTGCTATAGCTCCCATGGTAGAGGATTCTCTTCGTTTGTCGCAATTTGTTTCAGGGATGCGATTTCTTTCCTCAAATGAACTTGTCTGCCATCTCTTGTTACTAATGTTCGAAGAAGAACATTAGTATTAAAATCACTTTGGCCAAAAATTCATATTTCTATATATATATATATATATATATATATATATATATATATATATATATATATATATATATATATATATATATATATATATATATATATATATATATATATATCATCAAAAAGTTTCAGTGAAAAAATCTCAGGAACGCGCCATCCGATTGAACTGAAATTTTCAGGACACATTGGTGTGTATGCAGAATAGTGCCAGGTCTCAGAAAAAGTTAATAATCTTTAACGCTTTGGCGCCGGCGGCCATTTTAGTGATATTTTTGTTATACCTATTATTCCGTACACAAATAATTTTTGCAAAAATAAAGTTGACCAAATAAATTTCGAACGTGTTTTACATGTGAATCGGATAATGTTTTGGAATTTTTTAACCCCATGTGTGCGCTGGGTGCCTAAAAAGAGAACGGAAAAATTTGAAAATTTTTAAATGGCGATAACTTTTGACACAGCTATTCAATCATTACGAAATTTTCAGAACATATTGGTATTATTTAGTTGTAGATTTGTGTAGCTTTTGATGAGCGTGCTGGCAACCCTGTAGCTAGGGCAGGTACTGAAAGTTAAAACCTCCAAATCATCGTCTCTCTTGAAAATATGCCGCTTCTTCAAAAAAGAGCCACTCATATGTAAATCTCATGCTTTGTTTACATAGACAAAAAATAAAATTTGATATGGTATAACGGGCACGCCTGGTAACCCTTGCCCAATTTACCTATATTTTTAGCATCAAAAACTTCTGTTCACGGAAACTCACGATCCAATGAACAGAATTAATTGAAATTTGCAGCATGTATTGGTCTTAAATAGGACCAGGTCTGATAGAAGTGATTTTGAAATGCGGGCGATTCTGTGCCAGTGGTGCCATCTTGAAAAATCACTAAAAAAGATAACTGCTTTTAGTCCTATAAATTGAATCGTTCGATTTTGACGAAATTCACACAATAGGTGGACCTTACTTTAAGCCACGTTTGGTAGAAATTTGGTTGAAAAATTCGGTTGGAGCTGCCAGCTATGATAATTTTGGTGTCTTAAATTTGAAAAAATAAAAATTTGGAAGTGAAAACATTCAAACCATCGAATATCCTAAAAATGTCCGTTTCTTACAATAAAACCAATCTGTATACAAATCTTATGCTTTATCTACACGTTCAAAGTAAAACTTTGGAAATTTCATGTCGGGCAAGAACGGTAACCCTTTCACAGTCAACCTATATTTTTAGCATCAAAAACTTCTGTTCACGGGAACTCACGAATCAATAATCAGATACCATTGAAATTTACAGAAAGCATTGAACTTAAGTAGGACCAGGTCTGGACTTAAGTAGGACCAGGTCTGGGACCCTCTGTGCCAGTGGTGCCATCTTGAAAAATTACAAAGAAAAAAAACTGCTTTTTGGCCTATGAAATGTGAATAAGTAACCAGATTTTCATGAAATTGACACAGTAGCTGAACCTTACTCTACACTCTGTTTGATAGAAATTTGGTTGAAAAATTCGATTGGTGCTGCCAGCTATGGTAATTTGTGTGTCTTTGGTTTTAAAAATTCTCTCAGGAAAATAAAACTTTTTGCCCTATAACTTCCAGTGCAGTCATGATATCAATACGAATTTCATACAATTTACGGAACCTAATATAAGCATTATTCTGGCCAAATTTGGTTGAAAAGCCACAATAGGGTTGCCAGCTATTGTTGGTTTTGTGTTTGTTTGCAATATCTTTATTAAACGGTTTAATCGTAGAATTTTCAATTGGTAATGATATTGTAGTGCCAATAAACAGCAAATATTGAGCTTTCGATTATTTGAAAAAACTCGCTGCAGGTAACCCTAAATTTCTTCATACTCCTATAACTTCGAATGTAATATAACAACGTGAAGCAGGTGTGATATATTCTTGGCTTTGATACTGGCGAAAAGTTGCCAGCACGAGTCAGTTGTGCTAAATTTGTATCAATAAAATTATACCGGAAACATTTACAATGCAAATAAATAACCGATATTTCAATTCCCAAAGTTCTGCAAATTTTTCGGATCGCAGCCCCAAACACCAACTTCAGTTACAGAGCTGCAGGCACTGAGCATTTTCTTCATTGATGTTATATGAGACACTGCTTTTAAAATTTTGTGAAATAAGCACTGATAACGAATATAATTAACCCGTGTTTTGCTCTCATAAACGTTGAAATTCATGCCAGTGGTAATATATGAAACCTTCTACCATATGAGTTATAATGCATTCTTGAGACCAAAGTAAAACGTGGAATTTGAAACAGTTTGGCCGTAATAAGCAGCTCATGTGGTGGAATGTGCACTCAAAACCTGCACGATTCTTCTACTGTTCTTCGAACATTAGTGTTTCTAGCGGTTCAGGTGCGCTAGAGTTTTTTTTCGTATTGTACTCAATTTTAATGTGTCCGGTTTGTGGTTCTCTATTGTTGTCGGATGGGTTGTTGGTTGTGTTCTATGCTGTTTAATTTGGTTTGCTAATTCCTCGATCTACTGGTACATTTGTTGTTGTTTCTCCCATGGTGGAGTATTATCGCTGCTCGTTGCAATGCGTTTGAGTGCTGCTATTTTTTCCGCAAGTAAACCAGGCTGCGACCGCGTTTCTTTCGTTTGGTGTCTACTTTCGGTATAGCTGTCCTCAACGCCTCCTGTTTGCGGGCTTCTATTATTCCCGGGTGGATCCTCGGTTGTGGTCCACCTTCCTTTGACAAGTTCAGCTTTGTAGGGGGCAGGATCGCCTTGAGATAGGTTAATAAGAATGATATTATTTCGTTGGTTACTTTACCACAATGCAGGCTTCGCGAATTTAACCGCCGCTTTGCTGGCATGGGACAAGTGTACCATAGAAATTCAAATCAAGAAAAAAGCAATAAAATATTTGTTGCTTGAATGCGTCTGAATGTTCGCCGAGCGATTTGGCTTACCAGAAATAGACTGTATTTATTCAATCCCCGATCTCCTATATATAGTAAAACATTTTGTAGATTTTGATTGTAGAGTATATGGATTGGTTTCAATTCAAAAAATACAAATTTTTTAATTACTTTTATTCGGCTTCGCGTTTTGGCCGCTTAGGAGGGCTGTCACTGCTATCGACAAGTACAGCTGATGACATTGTCAATTTGACGTTTGTCATACGTTGTAGACAGCAATAAAAATAAAATGAATTTATATTAATTGAAACCTCCGGCCGTATTATTGTGCGAAAGCCCGTAAGGACTTTTCTCTTCGGATTCTCAGGGATCACGATGGCCCAGCTGGTCTATATTTGATTGATGTAAAATATATATTTTTTCAAGGGAGGGACTTCGGCCACTTTTTCTTTTGGTTTGTTTGTTTTTCGGCGGAATTCAGTGAGTGGAGTGACCCCGCAACATCTGGGGTCATGGCCCCAATTACAGCAGGGGCCTGAAGCTGTCTGCCTCTCCTTAGGAATGCTAAATGAAAACATATTTCCCTAATTTGAGGTTCTTTCTCTTTTTTAGCCTCTTTGCTAGCAACGTGCTTTGACACATTTTGGCTGGGTGTTGCTCGCCCGTGCATGTCTGAGAGGTACTGCTGGTCCTGTACGGAAAAAGATCCTTCCTTTTCTCTTGTAATATTGCGGCTAGTATAATTTCATTGACGGATGAATTATACGTATCGTCCTACCTTTTCTTGGAGCACATCCGCCCCATGTTTAAAAACCCACCCCCACCGCGTAGAGCTAGCAAAGCGGCCAACCAGCATCCGTCGGGGTCGGATTAAAGGGTGCTTTGCTAATTAGGACGAGGGGCCTTCACGGCCATTTCTAGGGTATCCTGCACCCAGCGCAATTTTTTAATTTGCCTCTTGTTGGTTAGCCATCACCCACGCTGCGTTTCGGCCTTGACCGGACTTCGGTCTGGCTAAGTGCTGGCTCCGGTCTTTCCACTTCTTTTCAAAATCGCTACAGAGTCCCCTTAAACGGATGCCGTCTCTTCCATGCTAGTTTGAGCCGTCGTTCCTTGTTTGGTGAGCACGGTCGTCAATTTTCTCCATATTTTACACTCTCTTTCAAATTGAATTGCTTGCTCGAAGATAGTTCTTGCAATTATGCTTATGATTATCTGTACTCATTACGTTTCATTGGACTACTCTCATTAATGACCTAACTACACATTCCTCGAACTTAATGACCTACCTTCGTATGCTCACTTAACTGGCTCAAGCAAAACTAACTTTTCCTTGTTCAGAATTTCGATCTCTTTATTTGCTTGGACACGAAAAGAAAGAAATTTTACAAAACTTAAGTTCCTTAAAGTGTGACTCTAGAAGAAAGAATACTTAAACAATAACAAGTTTTATATGCATTCAAATAGTGAGAGCAAACGCTTGTGAAAAATGCAACGACAATGCAACACAGCAAAATCCAACGCAGATGATAATTGTTGTTTAGCACGTTAATTTACTTATTAAATTATTATCATTGAATTCAAATTTATTTCAGTTTTCTAACACCATAAATATAGTGCTGAGTCATATTAAAAAAAAAAAATTTTTCTCAAATTCATCAATTTTATTCATCTCAATTTCCCATTTCAGGTACATAACTGGCGCATTATACCCCGCTTAAATCCAGCCAGTGATTATCCTAGTGATTTCGATGTGATACTCTTAGAAGAAGATTCCAGCCTGTCCGGTCTAGAAGCACTGAAGGTGCATCCCCTAGTTAAAAGTGTGACGCCTCAACGTATGGTACATCGTACGCTAAAATACATTCCGGTCTCGAACGATGAAATCGAAACAGATCAGCCTGAAAACGATAACAGCATTGATGATACCGATAGCTACGTACAAGAAGATGAAAATCTATTGCGTGAATTAATTGAGATTTTGAACAAAGAAGACTCACTCAAGTCGGAAGATTATCATGTAGTCCATCAACGTAAGCTCCAATCCTTAAAAGAAGCGAATTTGAATCATACAGCCAAAGAGAATACGAGCAATAGTCAACAGAGTCCTGCCTTTCCGACCGGAGCCAACAATCGTCACACAAATCGTAGGCTACTTCGTGCAATTTCCAGGCAAATCACTTCATTGCTGAGAGCTGATGTTCTGTGGGGCTTAGGAGTGACTGGAAAAGGGATAAAAGTAGCAGTATTTGATACAGGTTTATCGAAAAAGCATCCGCATTTCAAGCGAATCAAAGAACGAACGAACTGGACGAATGAGAAATCGTTAGATGATGGCGTGAGTCATGGAACGTTTGTAGCAGGGGTATAAAAGCGATCAATTTAGTTTATTACAAATGTTACTAAGCTTCTATTTTATATTTCAGGTGATCGCTTCAGCCAAAGAATGTCTGGGTTTCGCACCAGATGCAGAACTACATATATACAGGGTTTTTACAAACAATCAGGTAATTTAAATAAAACTTAAAATCATGCTTCTGAGAGACTCAATGAGAATCTTTTACCTTTTAGAAGAAAATTTTGAAAACATTTAATCTGCCAAAAACTAACACGCTTGCCATTTATAGTGAAATACTATAGTCATTTAGGAGTTGATTAACATTGTATTGATTGATTATAACACTAATTTAACCTATCTCAAGCCTTGATAGCTCAATAAATTTCAACAATCCTCCTCGACGATTTATCATCTAATAATTTGAATATTGGCTTCCAATTTACATAGGTCTCCTACACATCATGGTTTCTCGATGCCTTCAACTATGCAATACTCAAAAAAATCAACGTCCTAAATCTAAGTATTGGTGGACCAGATTTTCTAGATCACCCGTTTGTGGATAAAGTCCTTGAATTGACCGCAAACAAAGTCATTATGATTTCGGCAATTGGAAACGATGGCCCATTATATGGAACGTTGAACAATCCTGGAGATCAGAGCGATGTTATCGGAGTCGGTGGCATGAATTTCGAAGAGAATATCGCAAAATTTAGCTCGCGTGGTATGACAACATGGGAATTACCACAGGTATGCAACATTCAATTGTATCTGTTTTTGTTTTACTGCAGTTAAACGGTCTATAAATTTCAGGGGTATGGTCGCCTTAAACCCGACATAGTCACTTATGGAAGTCAAGTGAAAGGCAGTAATATTCGTGGTGGTTGTCGATCACTATCTGGCACTTCAGTTGCATCACCTGTAGTAGCTGGTGCTGTAACGCTCATTGCAAGCGGTGTCCTGAATAAACTAGACATGATTAACCCTTCTTCAATGAAGCAAGCTCTGATCGAAGGAGCAACTCGTCTGACCGATAACAATATGTTCGAACAGGGGCACGGCAAATTAAATATTTTGAAAAGCATGAAAATTCTATCGTCATATACACCAAAAGTGACCTTAAGCCCGTCCTATTTAGATTTCACATCGGACTATATGTGGCCATACAGTAGTCAATCGTTGTTCTACACAAGTGCACCGGCTATTGTGAATGTCACAATACTGAATGGAATGGGTGTGACGGGAAAAGTGATAAATAAACCGACATGGCATCCGTATGTTAAGCATAATGGCAATTTGCTGAACGTATCCGTATCTTATTCAGAGGTTTTATGGCCATGGTCTGGATGGATGGCTGTGCATATTGGTGAGTATGAATGTGCATGGCAAGTAAAATATATAGAGTAAAATGCGACAGATATGTCCATGCGCTACCGTTCCTGGTTCCAAAATTCAAATGTAGCAAGAATATATATTATGTTTGGAAAGTTTAGAATAATCTATTACGATCTGGTTTTAGTCGCAGCAGAATTTAAAATAATACGCTTTGAAGATTTTATATGACGAAATTTTTTAATTATCAAATTAATCTAACAGCGAGATGAAGTCATGGTGGCACTATTTCGCGATAACTTCGCGCCCAACGTGGTAACTTAACAATAAATTACTGCAAAGTATAGTATGCGCAGTAAGATATGACTTTAACGGGTGTTTTCGAGAACGAATCCAGGCAATAGTGAAATCAAAAAAGTCAGTTAAACTAAAGAATTTTTAAGAAAATGTCCTAAAAATCAGCGAAGCTTTTGAAAGTTTTTCAACTGCTTTTCTTTGACATTTTTTACCAGTTTTAAAAGCTTTACAAATCAATTTCCTGAATCAATTTTATATAGCTTGGTAATGGTCTACGAAAACTTGTGTCCGGAACTTTAATGGTACTACTACTTTAATGGTATTTTGCCTTCTGCATCCGTTCTTCTACGTGGGGACTTAAATATCCCTACCTTATGGTTAGGACGTGAGTTATTCGAGAATCTTATCTGAAGTAACACATCGCTTGCTAAACCTTCCTTTCCCTTTGTTTATTCTCCAAACTCAACCCAAAGCTAATAATAAAATTTAAAATACCCAAAGCTAATAATAAAATTGTTTACCTCATCCTCACTAACATTCCGGTCTTTCATTTGTTTGAGTACTTCCTTTTCTCCCTATGTGCTTCCTAATGCTCACCATCCCTGACTTCAATAATTTTTATTACGTCCTTTTCAAATTAATCTCACGTCATTCTTGTTCCTATCACTGTAAAAGAAGTTCGGATCATCTGTTCCCCGTCAATGTTGCGATTACTGTTAGAACGAAAAATGCAATGCGTAAGAAATACAGTAGGTCAGGCTTAAAAAAACTTCTTCACCCAGTTGTACTCTGCCTTCATTTTGTACAAATCCGTTAGAAATCGATTGCTTGATGAGCAAACACTGGTTTCAGTGTTGATGGCATTCCAAATCCTTCGCCAAAACACTTTTCTCTTCCCTGTATGTTCCTCTGTAACTAATTTTCAATCTTACTTTTTCATTCGATACTTGTCATTCACTTAGGAAAGCACATTTCAAGCACATACCCCATCCACAAAGTTGACGGTATTTCTTGCATCTCTAGTTACCGTCCCATATTCCTTTTGCTCTTTTTACGGAATTTTCGAAGAAAATTTAGTATTAAACTCGAAATTAAAAATTTCTCTTTATATATATATATATATATATATATATATATATATATATATATATATATATATATATATATATATATATATATATATCAGCAAAATGATTAAGGGAGATAATCTCTAGAGTAGTCGATTTGATTGAGCTGAAATTTTCTGAGGACATAGATGCATATAGTGGGTAGGTCCACGACTTGCTAGAATTCAGATATCTTTAACCTGTCGGCGGCCATTTTAGTGAATTTTCAAATACTCGTATATTTCCAAGCAGTGTAAATTTTTGTTAAAAAAGAGTATTGAAAATAAAAACTTATTATGCTTTTAGCTTGCTTATGATAAAGAACTGGAAGTTTTGAGCCGTGTGTTGGTGCTGGTTGCCTAAAAGTAGGCAAGGATTTTTTTTCAAAATTTGATTTTTCATAACATCTGACAGAAACATTAGATTATTGTGAAAATTGCAGAGCGTATTGATGTTGACTAATATTTAACACGTATGGATTTTCAAGACAGTGCAGGTAACCCTGTAGCTCCGACAGGCTACTGAAAAAAAACCTTCAAATTAACGACCCTCCTGAAAATTTTTTGCTAAAACACTGCTTTTTGTTCTATAACTTCTGATTCAGCTATTACATTTTAATAAATTCACACAATATTTGGATCTTACTCTAGAAAACATTTGCTGAAAATTTGGAATAGAGTTGCCAGCTTTGGTAATTTTTGTCTACTAAATCTTACAAATTCGCTCAGCAAAATAAAGCTTTTTCCCCTATAACTTCCGGTCCAGTCATTAAATCTAAACGAAGTTCATGCAGTAAATGGACCTTAATGTAAACCAAATGTCGTAGGAATTTCGTAAAAAAATCGCAAAAGGCTGCCAGCTATGACCATTTTTTTAATTTTTTTGGCATATCTTTACTAAGCAGTTATGTCATTAGATTTGCAAATAGGAATGATCCTGCAAAGAAAATTAACAACAAATATTAACGTTTTAAAAATTTGAAAAGTATTGAGGGTGGTAACCCTAAAAAAATTTTTACCCGTATAACTTCCAGCACAGTGATTCAGTCGAAACGAAATTCACAGGGCGGGTTTAACTTAACGTGAAGCAGATTTTTTCGCTATACGATTATTTTGCTTTGCTGCTAACACAGGGTAACCAGCATCAGACATGTTCGTAAGTATTGCACCAACAGCTGCTTCAAATTTCATACTCAAATGTAAAGTATTTGCAATAAAAATAAGAAAACAATTTCTAAATTTTCCCAGTTTTGAAAATTGTTCGGATGGCAGCCTCAAACAACGTTTAATTCAAATTTAAATCCTGCGATGAGAACGAAATTCAAAGGATAAGTTGATTTAAGTATGAGCTTGGTATGATAAACATATTGCTGCTACGTTGGAAAAGTGTTGCCAGCACTGGACATTTTCATCATCTATGTTATAGTTGGGTTCTGTTGCTTTCGATAAGGAATCGTTGATATGATACCACAAAAAAAGTGTATAACGTCTTTCCACATTTTTTTGTCACTCAAAGACAATTTCTTCGCAATTCAGTTTTCTAGCGGTTCTGATGCGCTAGAGTTTTTTAATATTAAGCTTCCCCAAAAAGTAGTTGAAAATGAATTAACTATTTTTGTCCAGTCTTTTTTATTTATTTATTTATTTACATATTCAACAGATAATATTCAACCCTTTTTTTCACTTCACGAATTCCGCAAGAATTCATTTTTGGTCCTTTATTGGTCCTTAATTAATGATGATACACCACTTCTTAGTTCACCATGCTTTCTGTATGCTGACCTCAAAATTTAGAGAGTGACAGAATCCGTTGACGACTGTTCCCTATTACAAAGTGTTTTTAGTTAACTGGAGCGCTGCGGATTCTCTTACTCTGAATTTTACGAAATTTCATCAAATGGCCTTTACCTACAAAACATTTTGCCTGCTGTTATCCTATTTTGCCTCGGCTCTCCTCTCAAAGTTGTTAGGGTTTCAAGAACCTTGGCGTAATCTTCGACTTTAAGCTGAAATTTGACAAGTATGCATTCGTTATCACTCGTTTTTTCCGGCTACATCAAAAGATCCTCAAAACTCTTTGTAAACCTTTCAAACTCTTTATATTTGTTTTTCTCCTTCGCCCTGTCCAGGAAGATTGTGTTAAATTTGGTGTCCTTACTTTAGGTGATTGGTTAATGCGGTTGAGTTGGTAAAACCCAGATTCAGTCGTTCCCTATTGTTGAAATTTAATAATCCTTATTTTGGCTGCAGTATGTGTGTCTCCATCCAGCAAATCCCTTCCTTGAGTCATGATGAGCGTTCGTCGACAAATTCCTCCAATTTAAAGTATATAACGGCTTTATATCGGCTGACCTCAGCGTTCATTTTTCTACTATGGATTCAAGCCGCCTTAATATAGATTTTTTATTTGCTTTTTCAATTAGCTATCTTTTTTCTCAGTTTTAGTCCAGTTATTTTTTTGTCTGGTCTATAATTGGTTTCGTTTCTGTTCATTAGACAATAAATAAATGACTAACACAAATGATTCCTCGCTAACTTCATAGATATCGAGCTAAAGCAAGTAAAAAGTAATTGCCGAACCTTATATAGCTCATTGTAAAAATAAACGTATGTAGATATCACTTTTATTTTTCGCGCGAAACCTACTGCAGTTGTGTGGTCAGCATATTGTATTGCCCAAATTCAAACTTGATTCGATTTTACCTATCCAGTATTTACTATGTAGAGCAATAACAATCCTTCACATTGACCAAAGCAATTCGCCCCTTATATAATTTTTCTATTTCCAGCGATCAATGAACACGGTACCAATTTCGAAGGCCTAGCACAGGGTCACGTAACTTTAACTGTACAAAGTTCAGCTGGCCCAGATGAATCCGAAGCACGCAACAGTACAGTTAGCTTCCCCATACGCGTCAAAGTTATCCCGAAACCACCGCGACACAAACGTATCCTCTGGGACCAATATCACAGCCTACGCTATCCTCCCGGCTATCTACCGCGCGATAACCTGAAAATCAAATCCGATCCGCTTGATTGGCGAGCCGACCATATCCACACAAACTTTCGTGATATGTACACTCATCTTCGGAATGCTGGCTACTACGTCGAAGTTCTCGGCAAGCCTTATACCTGCTTCAATGCAACAAATTATGGAACCCTGTTGATTGTCGACCCCGAGGAAGAGTTTTTCGATGAGGAGATTTCGAAACTAAAGAGCGATGTGTACAACCATGATTTGAGCGTTATAGTTTTTGCGGATTGGTACAACACAAGCGTTATGCGAAAAATCAAATTTTTCGATGAAAATACGCGACAATGGTGGATGCCAGATACCGGAGGATCGAATATTCCAGCATTGAATGAGCTGCTGGGCGAGTTCGGTATCGCATTTGGAGATGTTGTGGCTGAAGGTTATTATTCACTAGGAGATCATGGCATGTACTATGCTAGTGGGACGACAATTATACGTTTTCCAAAAACAAATAGCAGTATTTTGATTCAGGCGGATCTGCACGACCAAGGAGTGGAGGTAAGTCTTTTATACCATCGCCAACTTCTTTTTTGCAAAATTTTATCGTCTCTTCAGATCCTCAAAACGCCTGATCGCAATCCAAAAGATCGCCACAGTGTCCCAATTCTTGGCATGGTCCAGCTGGATAAACACATCGAAAAAGTACAAACCAAATATCCATCGGACTACCACCAATCGAAATATGAAGAAAACGCCATCGATCAGCCTCCAGTCTCGGATAACGAAATCCGTGACGATTTCGAACCGCAAACTAATTTCGAACAACAAATGGATAAGAACCCAATTTTAAATAAACGAATCCTATTGGAAGATACTGCACCTTTCGATCGAACCAGCGAAAACAAAACCAACAAGGACCATCGTAAGCTGAAATTTGACAACAACGAGATCATCAAAAATCTGGAAAAGTTCGATGATCTAACCAATGATCTGGAAGCAAACAATTTGGATGTTGGCGGTGAAGATGATGCTCGTGGAGCCGGCGGCGATAATGACTTCCATGAAGTTCCGAGTAAAATCAATGACTCGGATAAGATTTTCGACTTGGAACTGAAAGTATTAAAAAAGGCTCCAACGCCAACCGAACCCGATCATCATCGTCGCGAGGGTCGTCTGGCCGTTTTCGGCGACTCAAATTGCCTGGACTCCACTCACTTAGAAAAACCTTGTTTCTGGCTCCTTGACGCTCTCCTGGAGTACACAATGACTAGTCATGTATCGAATTTACTACGCGATTTGAACAAAGCAAAGAACCTAATCTTGCCAAACGGTAATATCATAGCAGGCAAGTCAGATTCGAATCGCAAAAACCCAGCCGGTGGAGGAGGTGGATCTAAATCATCGTCGCCGACACTTATCTTACCGTGTCGTATAACGGGTAGTAATTTAAATCAATACTCAAAAGTCCTAGATCCGAACAATGCACAAAGGAAACGCTTGTTGCCCTCATGTCCAAGTTTGCATTGGGAATCGCCAGTGTTTTTGAATCTAACAGCACCGCCGGATTTAAAGCAACTTACGAATAATGACGGGCGAGCGGGAGGAAGTCACGGCGGACCGAAAGTGCATGAGGATGGCGAGAACAATTCGAATTTGTTACGGAAATTGGAAAGTCAAAAAGGTGAGGTACGTAGTGGATCAGGGTTTTCTTTATCTTCGACTTATTTGGGATTGGTTTGATTTGTGCATGTTTTCGAAAAGTTTTTTATTTGTGCTTGCAATCACGAATGCAAATCGGTGAATCATCAAAGCAAAGCGAAACAAAAAACTGCTTATTACTTACTATTATGCCTGTTTTGAAATTTCCTAAAATATAAATTCACCTTTGTCTGCTCTTCATCTGTTCTCTAATCATAGTTATTTTTCGTTGATTTAATAGCATGACATATCACCTGACCACTACTTCGAATTAATTTTAGCCTAAGCACATTGTGATACCTTCTAATTGCTAATGGTTTGAAAAGCTTAATAAAAGCTATGAAAATTGCATTTGTTGCTTAAGAAAAACCATCAAAACTAACAATAATGTGGCATTTTTCCTCTTTCTTCCCATCTACTTATAGCCGTCCTAGCAGTCGACGATGCGGAAACGGCTGGCCTATCAAACTGGCGTAGCAAAAAACCACCAGATGTTGGAGGCGGTGCTAGTGTCGCGGGAGTAGGAGGAGTAGGATTAGCTGGAATTCCAGCAGCAGCTGGTCCAAATGCTGACGACGATAGTAATATTGAAACGTATCTTAAACATAATCTACAAAATCAAAAACTTTTAGGCGGTGGTGTAGGTAGTGATATTGGCACTGCTAGTCCGCATGCTGCAGTAGCTGGCGGCAGTGGTGGTTTGTATGGTAGAGTTGGCGATATGGCTAGTGCAATTGCATCCGCTAATTCAAAAAATCATAATAGTGATGAAGAGACTCTTAGTTATTCAATCGTAATATTATTTTTACTAACTCTTCTAGTTTTTATTATATTTATAAATTGGTTTAAACGACGAAGAATAAGTCGAACACGTGGAAATTATTCATTACTTAATTATCTTTGGTCGTAGTAATGATGTATATAGTTAGGAATATTTTCGAAAAGCTTTTGAAGAAAAGTCAGTCATCGATAGCTATATAAGTATAGCAAGAGGGAACAAAACATTTTGTGGAAGGTTTTTACGTAATCTGACTGTTTGTCATTATTTATTGTTACCTTTTTCAACGCATTTCAAAATTGTGTTTACACAATTTGACTATTGAAAATAGTTTCCACTTTGTCGCTGCCATGTGAGCAGAAAATAAGTTTATGGTTTTTTCATGTGGCCCAACCATTGAAAAGCTTTTCGTTAAATTATTTCGTCGAAATTTCTATAAATTGTCTATTTATGAATATTCTAATTTAGAGTCCATACAAAGCATTTTTTGAAAAAATCCAATATCAACATTTTTGAGGAAAATGAAATTTTTACGAACGGTAACGATAATCATCCTGCAATCCATTTATACCATCGTTTCCTTCATCTAATTTTGCATCATCCATTTGAAATATTTTTTACTACTTATCTGAACAATACCATTAGTGCTTTGACATAGAACATGCATAAATATTTATGTATGAAAAAGAGTTTAGTTAATGTGATCATTAGTTCAATTTTATGATAGATTTATACGTTACTCCTAGCTACTTTTACTATTTACTACAACAACAGTAATCGAACGGAAAATCAAAATATATGAAATACTTGATTAATATTTGCTAAGTTTATTTAGCAATAAGTTTTTTCCGACTTTGTAGATGTTTCGAAAATTATTGTATTTAATAGTGTGGTCCTTTTTTCTGTGAGTATATTTATGTGTAAAAACTGGTAGAAAACAGTGCAAATTATTGTACTTTTAAAAAGTGGCGATAAATATAAAATGATAATAAAAATATATTTTGAATAAAAATTGCTCATTTTTTTTTTCAATGTTATTTCATAGTGTGGATTTGGGCTATATAAATTGTGAAAACTTACAAACGGTATGATTTAATTCCTGAATTTGAATGTTGATCTTCCATCGATAGTCAATCCGCCGTTTGAATAATGGATTGTATAGTTAACTTTTTATTCTGAGAATTATAGATTTGACAGATGTTTTTTTGACAGTTCCGATTCATAGATTGTTTTCTGTAAAACTCCTTGATGCTTCCTTAAAGGGTTACACCACAGTAGAAATTTCAGAAAATTGATTTTCTTTTTATTGGCTTAAAAAATCCTTTGAAACCTCTAGAATAAGCGGCAAACGGTTCCATACCTGCTGGAAAGCGTTTTCAAAGAAATTTCAAGCACTTTTTCGACTCTTCCCGACTGCTCGAAAATGACAACCTGCGATAGATACGACACCTGCTCATTGGGTACAGCATTATGTCTTATCATACGATTTCCAACTTCTCTAATACACTAATATAAGTCGTTAGAAACATTTTCAAGCATGTTGAACACGAAGCTCAATAGTACAGTGTCCTTTGATGTTGAGAGAAGACGTAAATTTTGCGTGGAAGTTATTCGAATTACGATTTTTTTGCAGTGCCAATTTCTCACACGTTATTTGTAGCTTTTACATTTATATGAGTTACAATGAGTGAAAAGAAAGTGTATGCAAGCCTTAAAAGCTCAAAACTATCGTATAAAGCATAGTACTGAGTTCGATTTCACGTGAAATTTTCATACAAAATTTCACGTGAAATCTGTTTCGGCGAAAATTTAGCTTGAAAATAAGCAAGTTTGGTACTGTGTTCTTAGCATGAAAAGTTGCTTTGAAGTTGCTTTCGCTTTGAAAACATAGATGGCACTGAAACATGTTGTCAATCATTTCACGCCAATTTAGTTTGTGCAGTTCATTCTTTCGAGCGAAAAAGTGACATATAGTGTTTGAATTTGAAAATTGAGCAGTGCAAATTACTTTCCAATAAGAAAATCGATCGAAAAGTGAAATTCTTGACATTTTATCCGTCAAGAATGAGCAGTGTCTCTGCTTTTCTGCATTGTCAAAATTTTCGCTCGAAAGAATGAGCAGATAATGGAAACATGTCAAAATTTCACGTGAACTCGAACTCAGTACCAGCCTTAAAGCATAGTACTGAGTTCGATTTCACGTGAAATTTTCATACAAAATTTCACGTGAAATCTGTTTCGGCGAAAATTTAGCTTGAATATAATCAAGTTTGGTACTGTGTTCTTAGCATGAAAAGTCGCTTTGAAGTTGCTTTCGCTTCGAAAACATAGATGGCACTGAAACATGTTGTCAATCATTTCACGCCAATTTAGTTTGTGCAGTTCATTCTTTCGAGCGAAAAAGTGACATTTAGTGTTTCAATTTGAAAATTGAGCAGTGCAAATGACTTTCCAATAAGAAAATCGATCGAAAAGTGAAATTCTTGACATTTTATCCGTCAAGAATGAGCATTGTCTCTGCTTTTCTCTGTTGTCAAAATTTTCGCTCGAAAGAATGGCCAGATACTGGGGAAATGTCAAAATTTCACGAGAACTCGAACTCAGTACCAGCCTTAAGACGCGGCGACGGACCAATGTGACGAAACGACGACCGTTGAACAGATATAAGGCGGAGGAAGATTCGGCCGGTGTCAGCGCTTTGGCAAAAAAATTGAAAGTGGATTCTGACGTTATCGATGCATAAAGTAAATTTGGTTATTGATTGAAGGTAAAAAAAATTAAATGATCAAAATTTTTTATTTTATCATACTTGAAACACGAGTCAAAACTTTAAACGCGTTTTTCTCGAAACACGTTTTTTCAAATCGGCACGCAGCATAACTCATTCAATTTTCTATTTTTTCACTCCAAATTAATATCACGTCTTTAAAAGAACATTCCGCGTAGAAATACGTAGCCGATTTTCAATAAGTAAATATCTCGACTTTTTAGCTACAAATAAGTGCCGGTTTTTTTGAAGGAAAACGCACTTTTTTTTTCAAATGCTCGCCAATTTTACAAAAATAAATATTTTCAAAATCCCCTACGTATATCTCTAGCTATACTAATGTTCTTTAAGAAAAATATTTTTATTTTGTTCCAGATTAATTTTTGGTGCACTTCTACTGCGTGCCGCGGAGCCCCTCCAAAAAAAACCGTTCCGCAGAAACGGCTGTTGGGCAGCCATTTTGTAATATTTTTTATTTAACCAATTTTTTTAAAAAACTTCAAAACATGCTTAACCAACATCCTTAAAGAGAATTACTTTTTTACTTTTCCTTCCACTTAAAAAAAAATCGCAGAAAAACGTTAAATTTTCGCTCTCTACTGTGGTGTAACCCCTTAATCTTCCTTATATCCTTTAGCGGGGGAAATGCCCAATCCTTGTAGGAACCATTCGCTAACGAGATCCCTTAAATACAACGTTTTCGATTAAGGTCTATCATATTTTAAAGGTAAGAGTGATAAAGACATATAAGGCGTTTTAGATTATATAGGATGTGATTGTATAGAAAACTATGTTGTAACAGGAAAGGGACTTTGCAGTTTTTATTTCGCTGCAGTTTATTTTGTTTCGTCTACCACAAAGAAAAACTTATTGCTTTCAAGATAATAGGTTTGTTCCCGTACTACGATTAATTGCAATTAATTGCAATGAAGCGTACTAAAACGGACTAAAAAACTCTGTTTTAGTACGTTTCATTGCAATTAATTGCAATTAATCGTAGTACGGGAACAGACCTAATATTGGTTGAATTATCAAATCATGATGTTATTGTTGTGTATAAATTTACTTAAACATTCTGGGTGTCCCTTCTTGTGTGCCATGACAAGCGAATCTATATTGCTGTATATTATAACGATTTCATATTTAGGCCTTATACTATTAAGTGCTACCATGGCCTTCATATAAAAGGCTTATCGCAAAAGCAATTAAGCTACAAGATGGCGGACCTAAACTACTTTTCCCAACCAGTCCACACAGTGATGTTTTTTTATGGTTATAAAGAAATTCACGAGATCCATCTACAGGAGATATGAGGAAACTCATATGTCATGTTAATCACTGTTGTTTTGGGATCTTTCACAAGCAATTTAGATATTAAGTCTTTAGCATCAGACCTCAATTCACCGGGACACTTATCCGAAGTATCGTTTGTGTAGAAGAATTTGCAGATTATCAATATTTGATGATTTTTAAAGTGGAATAAATCCTACCAACCACAAACGGCAATTGTTTACAATTCACATTGCCGAGAGTAGGTGGCAGGTATTCCAAATTGCAAAGTTCTCGCGTATACACATGGGTATACAGCACAATAAACACATCACTTTCTTGACACTTATCAGAAATATCTTTTACGCGACAAAAACTTCGAAACGAGTCTCCGGATGATAGGAAAATAGACTCTATTCCCTGATTCAACCGAGTAGAACCATTCACATTACTAATTGTCAGAGAAATGTCAAACAATTGTCATTGTGCAATTCCCAATAAATCTTAATAACGTGAGGACTACACCATTTTAAAAAGTAGCTTAATACCTGTCAGATTGCAAGTCGCGATAGGCCTTTTATATGAAGGCCATGGTGCTACTCACTCGTAAAATATACAATTTTGGTTGTTATTCTTATCACATAAAGGCTGGTACTGAGTTCGAGTTCACGTGAAATTTTGACATGTTTCCATTATCTGGTCATTCTTTCGAGCGAAAATTTTGACAACGGAGAAAAGCAGAGACACTGCTCATTCTTGACGGATAAAATGTCAAGAATTTCACTTTTCGATCGATTTTCTTATTGGAAAGTCATTTGCACTGCTCAATTTTCAAATTGAAACACTAAATGTCACTTTTTCGCTCGAAAGAATGAACTGCACAAACTAAATTGGCGTGAAATGATTGACAACATGTTTCAGTGCCATCTATGTTTTCAAAGCGAAAGCAACTTCAAAGCAACTTTTCATGCTAAAGGCTGGTACTGAGTTCGAGTTCACGTGAAATTTTGACATGTTTCGATTATCTGGTCATTCTTTCGAGCGAAAATTTTGACAACGGAGAAAAGCAGAGACACTGCTCATTCTTGACGGATAAAATGTCAAGAATTTCACTTTTCGATCGATTTTCTTATTGGAAAGTCATTTGCACTGCTCCATTTTCAAATTGGAACATCAAATGTCACTTTTCCGCTCGCAAGAATGAACTGCACAAACTAAATTGGCGTGAAATGATTCGAGACATGTGTCAGTGCCATCTACGTTTTCAACGCGAAAGCAACTTCAAAGCAACTTTTCATGCTAAGAACACAGTACCAAATTTGCTTATTTTCAAGCTAAATTTTCGCCGAAACCAATTTCACGTGAAATTTTGTATGAAAATTTCACGTGAAATCGAACTCAGTACTATGCTTAAGAACACAGTACCAAACTTGCTTATTTTCAAGCTAAATTTTCGCCGAAACCAATTTCACGTGAAATTTTGTATGAAAATTTCACGTGAAATCGAACTCAGTACTATGCTTATGATGCATTTATTATCATCCATTTTGAATTTGAAAAGTTTATCATTACTGTAGTCTCTATTGCAGAGTAACCTGCTTATTGTTTTAGTAGTATTCTTCATTAAATTGAGATTTTCATACCAGAAATTTTTCCTGAAGGCAAGGTCGGTTTGAGTCAAGGCATAGGGTTTGAGAATGTTTATTTTACTGGTTTATTCATCAATTCATTCAGCTGAGCTAATTTTTTTATAGTCCGCTTCTTCACTTTTGAGAAACTCATGTTCTTTCACGTACCACTAGTACATACGCTGTATTCGTAAGATTTATGCCTGCATGGTCCGGAGTCCGTATGAATTTAAAATTGTTGATTGGATTGTTGAGGATTAATTCTTTAATTCTATTAATCATTGATTTGCTCCAATTATGATATATTTATTTTTTCAAGACTTGCCAGTCATTTTGGTATATTGATAATTTTTGTTTACAGCCCACTAAGCTGCATAAATAAATATAGTCATGTGCCTTGCCATAGTTTCAGTCTATGGAAGTAAGCTTGGCTAAACAGAAGAAATAAAGATTTAATACTTTCAAATTTAGTAGTTTTCTAGCTCGTTGAATATAAGTTCTACAATCATCGCTCCAGCTTCACCCATGATTACAGGATTAGAGGCATTTCTAGGTAGACATTTTTTACACTTGTACATTGGATGGAGCCAATTTTGGGGGAAAAAATATGTTTTTGTTTG
The DNA here is from genome assembly GCA_963978885.1 of Nemotelus pantherinus. NCBI lineage: Eukaryota > Metazoa > Arthropoda > Insecta > Diptera > Stratiomyidae > Nemotelus > Nemotelus pantherinus. The sequence continues at coordinate 97,218,856 of OZ022263.1, read as the reverse complement.
TGTATTTTATTCGACATACCGAAACCTTCCCGTCGCTGAGTGGCGTCCACATCTGAAAATATAAATGCGTCCTAGTGTATTAGTTAACAACGAATCAATTTCAATATCAGAAATACAGCGAGGAATGCATCAGCAAATTATTGCATCGAACAAAAATCCATCGATAGTAGCAATAACACGCGTTGCTTACCTGGCGTCTACTTTAAGAATACACGAACGACATTGTCAGCAAAACGTAGCTATAAATTTAATTGAATAATATTGTAACTCTCTCAGTTCGATTGTAAAACGATACATAAAGTTTTTTTTTTTCAAAAAATACTCTACCCAGAGTTATTAATTGGCGGCCAACGTGGGGCCGTGTTAAAAGTGTTGTTAAGATTCTCTTAAAAGTAAAAAAGTTAACTTAGTGAAGTGATTATAAATCTCAACAACGCGATCCGAGGATTTAAGCATTGTGGGATTAGTGATAACCAGTCCATTAAGCAGCAGTACTACATCGTGGAAGGCCCCCGAGTAACTAGAACGAAAGGTTTGGTAAAAAGGACACTGCCACTAGGAGTATTAACACAGCTCCGGCACGAACCCACATTAAAATGGAAAAAGTACACATTTTCCTGCTAATGTAAGTGCAATTTTATGTAAATCATAAATTTCAATCATTTTAAAGAATAATCACATACTATGAAAAGGTACTGAAAACATTCATTGAATATTAAGCAATTATCATATTATATGAAATCAAATTGAAAATATTAACTATTGAATATTGTTGAATCTTAAACATTTATTGCATTATATTGAAGACATTAATTATTGAATATATCATTATTACATATCATATTTATAACTATTTACTATGGAGTATAAAACATTTACTATCACAAGAGAGAAGAAAAGTGTGATCTGTGGATAATTAAGATAAATTGTGAAGTGAATATTGTGAAATTATTGGTCTCATTGAATCAACAAAATCCTTATTGGTGGGTGAATTATTTCTGATCAATTTATATCCGATACTTTTAATCATCGTCTATGAATTTCTGTCAATAGTTGTGACTTCCACCTTTTACTTACTTACTGTGTGTGGGAAATTTCGAAATACTATCTTGATATTCCGCTAATTTGAAAAATTTATTGTCGTGTTTAATTGGTGATCGTTAAATTTTACCTACACCTCTGGACATTTAGATTTGCCAAGTGTCATTTAGTGTAGTCTTGAATCTTTATGATACCTTGCAGTGAAATTTCTCGGAAACCTTGGTTATAGTTATTGTTGCATGCACACCGAACAAAACATGTTTCGACGTGTCGGCGGTAGAAAGAACCACAGACATCAAAGTTCTGTCTGATCATGAGTTCCAAGAATGAAAACAATCTATAAATAGCCAATAAACAATAACAATCTACAGAAAAGACGCAATAGAGCCCTCTAGAAAGCAAAAGCGGAAAATTCCAGAGCCCCAAACCATGAATCAGATCTCACATGGTAACGGAAATTCCCAATAATCTTTTCGAAGCCAGTTTGAGAATCTTCGAGAACCTAAGACAGTCCCAACTCACATGGTAACAGGCATTCACAACAGCCTTTTCAAAGCCAGATTAAGAACCGTCGGCACAATTCTAGAAAAGCCTAGATGTAGGCAATAATAATTAATCTCACCAGACACGAGTATAAATACCGCCGCGAGAGGTGCTAGCAGTCAGTTAGTAGATAGCGTAAACAGCGAAAAGTCTGTTACTAGGTCTGCTCCCGTAATTGAATCTATTATAATATATTAAAATAGATTCGCAGCAAGTCGTTTTCGTACTTTTGCTGCAAGCCAAATGCAAGCCAAATTTTGCAGCAAAAAGAAGCCAGCTGCCAAATTCTGTTACTGGTGCAGTTTGCTGAAGTACGGGAACAGACCTACTGTGAAAAGCGAAACAGTGAATTAAGTATCCGGGCGCGGATGTATTTTGAAAGCGAAAAAGTGTTAAATTGTAACGCGAAATTATAATAGTGCGATCGTAACGTGTAAACGACTTAGTGGTTATAATTAGCTGTGAAAATAAAAGTATAATTAGTGTTGTAAAAGAAAACTGTTTTAGTTCACGAATGTGAAGAATATTGAACCCACGAAAAGTATTGTTGCATGCACGAACAAACATGTTTCGACATGTCGGCAGCCGAAAGAGCGACAACCGTTAAAGTATCTGTCTGATAATGTGTTCTTGGAATAGAAACAATCTATAAATAGCCAAAACCCGTAAACAATCTATAAATAGCCAATACACAATAACAATCTATGGATAAAACGTAGAATAATAGTCTAGAACGTAAAAAGGGAACATTCCAGAGCCTCAAACCCATGAGTCAGATCTCGCATGGCAACGGAAATTCCCATGAGTCATAGAGCCCTCTAGAAAGCAAAAGCAGAACATTCGAGAATCCGAGACACATTTGGCATGACTATAAATACCACCGCGAGAAGTACTAGCGATCATTCAGTAGATGGCGAAGACAGCGGAAAAGGCTGTTACTGTGAAAAGCGATACAGCAGTTTAGTGTATCCGGGCGCGATTAATTAAAAGCGATAAAGTGCGAGTAATTATAGTGCGATAGTAAAGTGTACGGAATATAAAGTGTTATAAATAATTGTGTGAATAAAAGTGTAATTAGTGTTTTAAAAGAAACTGTTTTATTTCACGAATGTGAAGAATATCGAACCTACGGAAGGTGTTCAACGATAGATCACAACAACTGGTGTCAGAAATAAGGGATTCTGTCGCGTTCGTGATTTGAAAAGTGACTTTTAGTGAAATTACGGGCAGTGAATTTGTATGAACAGTGAAAATTGTTAATTGTGCGGACTAATTAAAATTGTGAAAAGTTGTGTGGACTTTGTGATAGTTGTGAGAAGTTGTGCAATTAAAGAACAATGCCGAAATTAGTGAACGACTTGACATTGGCAGAGTTAAAGGTGGAGTGCCGGAAACGTGAACTTTCAACGACTGGGAACAAGACGGCGTTACTGTCACGGCTCAGGGAAGCTTTGAGTACCGAAGGTAACGATCCGGAAACATTTGAATTCCCGGACGAGGAAATCAGCCAGGAGTTTGTTCAAGAGGAAGAAAGCAGCGAGGAGAAAAACCCGGTGATGGATTTACTGCTGAAGATGTCCCTGGATATCGGTCAAAAATTGGAACAGCAGGCTGAAGACAGTAAACAACAAGCCACGAAGCTGGAGCAGAAACTCGACCAACAAGCTGTAGACGTTAAGGAGCAACTGGAACAGAAACTCGACCAGCAAGCCTTCAACATTAAGGAACAGTTAGAAGAACATGCGAGGAAGAGTGAGGAGCAGCTGGTAGAAATCAGACAACAGTTCCAACAGCAAGTTTCAGAAGTTAAACAGCAATTAGAGAGTCGAGTAACGGAAGTGGAACAACAGCTCGACAAAAAGTTGGTTGGTATTGAAGAAGGAATGGACCAGATGAAATTGGATCTTCAACGCGTGAAGGCCGTAGGAATTGTGCCAACAGAATCAAGTGGCATCAAGGCACTTAAACCACCAACTTTTGATGGGCAAACTTCTTGGACCAACTACAAGAAGCAATTTGAGGCTGTTGCAAAAGTTAACCGCTGGAACGATGAAGAACGTACGACCTCACTGATGGTGTCTTTGAGAGGATCCGCGGTGGACGTACTGCAAACCATGTCGGTCGACAATTACTCCAGTTATTGCAGCCTGGCGAGTGCCTTGGATATGCGGTATGGCGAAGACCACTTAAAGGAAATTCATCGTGCGCAGCTGAGGACACGCACACAGAAACCGGGAGAGACCTTGCAGCAGCTGGCTCAGGACATCGAGCGCTTGACACTTCTGTCTTATCCTGCTTCAAATCCAGATCATCGGGACGAGACAGCGAAGGACGCTTTCATCCAGGCAGCTCGTGATGAAGAGCTCCAACAAGCACTTCGATTGACAAATAATCGAACGCTGAGGGATACTTTGGCCTACGCTCTCACTTACGAATCGGTAAAACGGGCATCACGCAGTAACGTTAGAGTGCGTGAAGTGTACGAAGAGTGTGTATGCCAAAGAGCCGAGGTCAGCCGAGAATCACCGACAAGCGGAGCTCCACAATGTTGGAACTGTGGAGAAAAAGGGCACTTGAGGCGTGACTGCCGAAGGAAATTGAAGACAAGGTTTTGCGAAGGGTGTGCAGCGCGATGGCGACAAAGGAACGAGGCTGGTTCGGTGAACGTAGCCGTCTCTTCTTCGGAAGCGGCGGGAAACCAGTAAGAGCCAACCTCATGGGTCGGAGGTTGGCTCGTGGAATTGTTGACCCCAAAACCATCATCACAGTCTCTAGGCTCTATCGACACGAGAACGACTTAAGTCTGCGAGGAAAAATCGAAAACAAGCCTTGCAATATCACCATTGATACCGGAGCAATGAAGTCAATTTTGCGAATGGACTTGGTGAAGGCATGGAGACTTGGTAACATTGGACGATATGTACTTCGTACAGCAACAGGCGAATCTGCACCAGTTCACGGAGAAATAACGCGCCAAATACAGCTCGGTGATTTGGTGTTCCAGCATCGGTTCCTTGTGGCAGATATAACCGACGAATGTATACTGGGAATGGACTTCCTAGGCCCTCATGGCTTCAGCCTGGATTTGGGAGACAGGGTGATCAAGTGGAAAAACGTTGAAATACCGTTGGTAGGAAACCGGAAGGGAAACGACCGGCTAAGAATCGTCGTCTGCGAAAACACCAAAGTACCGAAGTCGTCGGAAAACATCATCTGGACCAAATTGGATGGTGATCCTGGGGGCCACCAATTCTTCATCGTGGAGCCAACGCAAACCCAGCAGTCAGCAACCTTATGGTGGCAAAAAACCTAATCACAATTACGGAGGGGGCTTATGTTCCTGTAAGGGTGCTGAATTTAGCAGAGCAGGAGAAGAAACTTAAGAAAGGAGAAGTAATCGCTGACTGCCAACCAGTTTCTTCAATTACTTCTTTGGAGATAACCGAAATAGAATCTGAACACAAAAAGACATCCAACAGCAAGATAGGGGAGCTAGCAAAGAACATGCTACAGTCTTCGGAACTAAGCGACGAACAGTACCAACAAGGAGTTCAGCTAATTGAACGCTATGCTGATATCTTATCGACTCGAGAGGACGATTACGGAAGAACAAGGTTGACTACTCATCGAATCGATACACGAGATGCATCACCGATTCGGCAGGCTCCCCGCCGCTTACCACTGGCCAAACAGGCTGAGGTCGCCAATATGATACAGGACATGCAAGAACAAGGGATCATAGAGCCTTCGAATAGCCCTTGGACGTCGCCAGTTGTCTTAGTCAAAAAGAAAGATGGCAGTACACGGTTCTGTGTTGACTATCGACGATTGAATGATGTTACAAAAAAGGACAGCTACCCATTGCCGAGAATGGATGACATTATGGACACTCTAGCCAGTGCGAAGTGGTTTTCAACATTGGATTTGAAGAGCGGATACTGGCAGGTCGAAATTGAGAGAAGTGACCGTGAAAAGACAGCCTTTTCCGTGGGAACTGGACTCTGGCAATTCGTTGTAATGCCGTTCGGACTCTGTAATGCTCCAGCGACCTTTGAACGATTCATGGAGCGTGTACTGCTTGGACTAAGTTGGAGGACATGTTTGGTGTACCTGGATGACATCATTGTCATCGGCCGAACGTTCAAGGAACACTTGAAAAACCTGGAGGACGTATTCGAAAGGTTGCGAGCGGCTAACTTGAAGTTAAGTCCCAAAAAGTGCAACCTTTTCTGCAGTGAAGTGAAATACCTTGGTCATGTGGTTTCTACTGGAGGAATAAAAACCGACCCTGCAAAAATTGAATCCGTTAAGAGCTGGCCAGTACCTAAGGATAAGCATCAACTTCGGAGTTTTCTGGGATTGGCAACGTACTATCGCCGGTTCGTGAAGGATTTCGCTACCATTGCCACAAGTTTACACCAGCTGACGGAGAAAAATCAGCCGTTTAACTGGAACCACCAGTGCCAAGCAGAGTTTGAGAAGCTTAAGCAGGAGCTTTGTGAAGCACCAATGCTAGCATATCCTGAGCCGCAGAAAACTTTCATCGTGGACACTGATGCAAGTAATACTGGTATAGGTGCCGTGTTATCGCAGCAAATTGATGGTCAAGAACGAGTGATTGCTTACTTTAGCCGGGTGCTATCCAAGCCAGAGCGAAATTACTGTGTCACCCGAAGAGAGCTGTTGGCAATAGTCGAGGCCACTAAGCATTTCCACAAATACCTGTACGGTCAAAGCTTCGTATTGAGAACCGATCACGCTGCTCTGAGATGGCTGCTCAACTTCAAGAACCCCGAAGGACAAGTGGCACGATGGATTGAAAGGTTGCAAACATACAACTTTAACATAGTCCATCGGAAAGGTACTATGCACGGAAATGCTGATGCTCTCTCCAGACGTCCATGCAAGCCGGAATGCAAGCACTGTCATCGGTTAGAAGAAAAGGTAGTCGATGCCGAGGTTAAGTGGATATCCGTTTCACCAGCAAGAGGATGGTCGCAATCAGAACTATTGGACGAACAACTGGCGGATGGAGATCTACGAGAAATCATAGCCTGAAAGGAGTCTGCACATCGGCCTGAATGGCAAAGCATATCGAGTCGAAGTCCTACGCTAAAGAGCTACTGGGCACAATGGAACTCCCTGCATCTTGAAGGAGGCCTACTAAAAAGGAAATGGGAAACCGCGGATGGGTCAGCGCATTGAATGCAGGTTGTACTTCCTCGGAGCAAAGTTAAGGATGTTTTGCAGGAAGTACACGAGGGAACGTCAGGAGGCCACCTGGGCATAAACAAAACACTTAATAAAATAAGAGAACGATTTTATTGGGTGCATGCGCGGGAAGATGTGGAGGACTGGTGTAGGAAATGTGCAGCCTGTACATCTGTGAAGGGACCCAGGAGAAAGCCTAGAGGTGAGCTGAAGACATATAACGTTGGAGCCCCTTTCGAAAGGATCGCCATCGATGTGGCAGGACCGTTTTCGGTGTCGCAACAAGGAAATCGCTACGTGCTGGTAGTATCCGACTATTTCACCAAATGGACAGAAGTCTACGCTATTCCAAATCAGGAAGCATCTACAGTGGCGGAGCAAATCGTGATTAACTGGGTTAGTAGGTACGGAGTCCCAAACGAGCTACATTCCGATCAAGGTCGAAATTTCGAGTCCCAAGTGTTTACTGATTTTTGCGATGCGTTGGGCATAAGGAAGACGAGAACCACTCCACTGCACCCACAGTCTGATGGAATGGTCGAAAGGTTCAACAAAACCTTGAGCGAGCACTTGGCCAAAGTGGTAGAAGACCATCAGCATGATTGGGATCGTCATATCCCATTCTTCCTGATGGCTTATCGAACGGCGGCGCATACTACAACTGGAGAATCACCGTCACGTATCGTATTTGGACGAAATATTCGACTTCCGGCTGATGTTAAATTCGGAATACCACCAGAAGATCCAACGACAACAACGGAGTACGTTTCGGAGCTGCGGCAATGGTTAGACTCCATTCACGAGGTAGTTAGGGGCCGCATAAACCTAAACACGGACCGGATGAAAACGCGATATGACCTGAAGGCAAACTCGGCCGGATTTCAAGAAAATGATTTAGTCTGGCTGTACAACCCCCGCCGGCGGAAAGGCCTGAGCCCGAAACTGCAGCCAAAATGGGAAGGACCATACCGCATCATTAAACGGCTCAATGATGTTGTTTACCGAATACAGCAGCATCGAAAACACCGGTCGAAAATGAAGGTTGTGCATCTAGACCGACTTGCCCCGTACCATGGAAACAACGCAATGGATGACGACGAATCTGTTCGGGACGAACAGGTCTAAGGAGGGGGTAGTGTTGCATGCACGAACAAACATGTTTCGACGTGTCGGCAGCCGAAAGAGCGACAACCGTTAAAGTATCTGTCTGATAATGTGTTCTTGGAATAGAAACAATCTATAAATAGCCAAAACCCGTAAACAATCTATAAATAGCCAATACACAATAACAATCTATGGATAAAACGTAGAATAATAGTCTAGAACGTAAAAAGGGAACATTCCAGAGCCTCAAACCCATGAGTCAGATCTCGCATGGCAACGGAAATTCCCATGAGTCATAGAGCCCTCTAGAAAGCAAAAGCAGAACATTCGAGAATCCGAGACACATTTGGCATGACTATAAATACCACCGCGAGAAGTACTAGCGATCATTCAGTAGATGGCGAAGACAGCGGAAAAGGCTGTTACTGTGAAAAGCGATACAGCAGTTTAGTGTATTCGGGCGCGATTAATTAAAAGCGATAAAGTGCGAGTAATTATAGTGCGATAGTAAAGTGTACGGAATATAAAGTGTTATAAATAATTGTGTGAATAAAAGTGTAATTAGTGTTTTAAAAGAAACTGTTTTATTTCACGAATGTGAAGAATATCGAACCTACGGAAGGTGTTCAACGATAGATCACAACAGTATTTTAAGGCTAAAACACAACTTTATTATCTTCTACTATCTTCGGAAATTTTAGTTACGTTTATATATTCTATTGGTTGTAGTCAATTATCATTGAAAATGGCAAATCTAAATAATCTTCTTAGACCACCAATCCTGAAAGTTCCTAACTTTCATGCAGCACCCCCAGAAAATGAAAACGCCATCAATGAACAATTGATGCAGCACATTTCCCGGCTGGGGGCAACAACAGTACAAACTGAAAGTAGGAGGATATTCAACTCTTTACTTAATCCCGCGTGTGATATTAATAATGATGTTGATGTGGCCACCAACAATGAAAATACACGAGATCTGTCTGATATGGATAAGATCCCGGATGTAGTAAAGAGCCTAAGAGAGTTCTCTGGAAATGCTGGAGAATTTAACTCTTGGAAAAAGAGTGTAGATAGGATTTTAGAAATATATGACCGCATGAAAGGAACACCAAAGTATTACGGAGTACTTTCGGTGATCCGTAATAAGATCGTAGGACAAGCGGATATTGCGCTTGAATCCTACAATACACCACTTAACTGGGATAAAATTGCGAAGTGTCTTACACTTCATTACGCGGGCAAACGCGATTTAGGGACGCTAGAATACCAGATGACAACTCTGGTGCAAGGAACGAATAGCATTCCTGAATTTTACCAAGCGGTGTACCAACATCTCTATTTAATACTTAATAAGATTGGTTCAGGGGGAAATACATGTAAAATCGAAAAAAATTTGCTAATTTCAGGTTGATTTAAAATATATATATTGTTCCTTCAGAAAATGTTCAATATTAAATCCTTAAAGTACATGTCTCACAGTAAATGAAAATATGTTTTTAATAATTTTTCAACACAAAATGACGGCGATGCGAGCGAATGAGAAAAACACATCAAAAACTGCCTCGTACAACTTAACGCCTTTTCCGGAGAACTTGCAACATTCAGAGAAAGAAAATATGCTAATGAAATATATAATTCGTAGGTGAACCAATAAAATCTATGAACAAAAATTAAATTTTTACATTAATTTTAGATTAAACATAAAAATCGATTATTTTTCAATAAAATCACGCTTTAAACATTAATAAACAAATTATTTTTCTGAAATTACAATAACATTTATGTTCAACGAGGAGATAATACTCTTTTGTAAATGTAGTGTAAGTTTGAGCCGGATCGGTTCCATATTTTTTGAGATATTTTGTACGGCAGTTGAAAAAGTACTACTTTTAGAAAAACGCGTTTAAAGTTTTAAAGCTCCACCGACCTGGGGAACGCCGCGGTGCCTATAGCTTACTATAACTCAAGACTTTTTGGTATATTTAAGGAGCATTTCAAACATTTTTATGTAAAAAAAATCGATTTTTTTTAGCAGTTACATGTATTTTCCCCCTTCAATGGAGTTGAGCCAAGAGTCACTAAACATCATGACTCAATCATATAGAGAGAAAGCGCTTGATACATTTGTTTGGGGACTTAAGGGTGAGTTACCAAAGCTCTTGAGCATTAGAGAGCCTAAAGATTTGCCGCAAGCATTGCATCTTTGCTTGAAATAGCAAAATATCGATTATATAATTCACCATGCTAACTGTTCACAGACTGGAACACGAAAATCGTTCCCAGATACTGCACCTCTAGTTCCACCTCGCAGAAATCCAAATCACTTTCAACCTATGCCGATACCAGCCCCTAGACAACAATTCTATCCACAACTACTTCAGAATCCTCAAGCTATACAACATTTTAGGCAAAACCCACATCGACAGTACCAACAACGACGCTTTCAAAATATCGCTCAAAACGCCTGGCAGCAACCTCCTAAACCGCAACCTAGGCCGGAACCAATGGACGTCGATCCTTCATTGAGATCACGAAACATAAACTATATGAATCGACCACGTAACCCACCGCCTCTTCAAAAACATTTGCCTTCCCAACAGGTTTACGTACCCAACAGAATACAAAGGATATTCTGTACTGAGACAACTGACGACAATGACAAGACAATGGAAGAATATGCGGAGAACATAAATAACGAAGACCAAAACTATGACCACCCGATGGAGGAGTAAATAGACTCAAACGATAATCCAGAACTTGAATACTCGGAACAGTTGGAAGACATATATTTTTTAGATTAAAGCGCTCTTCGCTTCCTTATTTCGAGCACACATCCAGAAGCGGAGAGGTACTTGAATTCCTCATAGATACAGGCTCAAACAGCAACTACGTCCAACTTCGTCATATAAGAAACCCCATCCCAAACGACAAACACTTCTTTGCTGATTCCGTCAGTGGAAATATTCATATAACACACCATTCTTTCATACAACCTTTTAGCACATTTACAGATAAGTTGAAATTTTACATCCTTCCTAGCTTGATATCCTTTGATGGGATAATAGGAAATGATTCACTAAAAAAACTTAAGGCAGTTATCCATACAAACAATAACTACATGACGATCCTATCAAATGTTCACATTCCACTCAAACAGCATATGTCCCAAACCGTTAACAACATCAGAACCTCTCACCTGAACAAGGAACAGACAAACAAACTGATAAATGTAATAAAAAGATACTCAAAATTCCTTTCTGAGCCGGACGAGAAGTTGACATACACCACAAGGGTGAAAGGTGAAATTCGGAAAACAACCAATAAACCAGTTTACTCTAAATCATATCCTTACCCGATGGCCCTTAAAGGTGAAGTCCAAAAGCAGATAGTTAAGCTTCTACAGGATGCAATCATAAGATCATCTAAATCACCTTATAATTCGCCAGTTTGAGTAGTTCCCAAAAAAGACGATGCTTCTGGCGAAAAGAAATATCGTCTAGTAGTCGATTACCGGAAGTTAAACTCCGTCACTATCCCTGACACCTATCCAATTCCCGAAATAAGAGAAAATAAGGTATTTTCCATTTTAGATCTAAAAAGTGGTTTCCACCAAATTCCTCTTAGGGAAATCGACATCGAGAAGACTGCGTTCTCGATAAACAATGGAAAATTTGAGTTCGTCCGCCTACCATTCGGCCTAAAAAATGGTCCAGCTATTTTCCAACGAGTCCTAGATGACATTTTGAGAGGTCATCTGGGAATGTTGCTATATTTATATTGATTACATTATTATATTCGGCAAAACTGAAGAAGAACATTTGAAAAATCTTGACAAAGTTCTGAAAATTTTAGAAAATGTAATACAGTTAGATAAATGCGAATATTTAAAGAAGATATTGAATTGAATTTCGAGCTAAAAAGTGACATTTGGTGTTTCAATTTGAAAATGGAGCAGTGCAAATGTCTTTCCAATAAGAAAATCGATTGAAAAGTGAAATTTTTGACATTTTATCCGTCAGAAATGAGCATTGTCTCTGCTATTCTCCATTGCCAAAATTTTCGCTCGAAAGAATGACCAGATAATGGAAACATGTCAAAATTTCACGTGAACTCGAACTCAGTACTATGCTGAAGACACTCAAGGATTTACGTTGTTTTTTAGGCGTGTCATGCCTGAATTAAGGTAGAACTATAATGCAATTAAGTGAGCTTTAAGAAGCTTAAGTGACAGTACGGTTGCATAGAAATCAAGCGGCATACCCATAATGTACTTATCTGCCGTTTCGTTAAGTTTCGTTCAATTCGGGCCACTTAAGTGGCCTACGACTGGGACCGTACATCAATTAAGTAAATTTGACAAGAGGTTTGCGTGACGACTACAACCAATAGAAGGCACGTAAAATATTTGAATATGTTTTCGTGGATCGCTTGGTATTTTTGCAGGAGGTAGAAGTAATGATCGTTCGTGTGCGGTATTATAGACGCAATAATAGGTATGTGAAATATTTGAATATTTTAGGTCTGTTCGCGCACTTTCAGTCACTGAATTTTACTGAATTTTCCTGAATCATGTAGTGGGGGACATTCATGAAAAGTAAAAAAACGCTCACATTGCATTTCCTGAAAATTGACAAACAAAAGTGTCAGTTGTCGGTTTTCAGGAGCACAATAATGATTATAAAGTCATCCTAAGCGGTGATAAATTATCGTCACAAAAATATTCGTCCTTCATAATATTATAACATTAGGCCAAAAACCGTTTAACAGTTTTCAGTATTTTTAAGTAGCTCAGACCCTACTGAAAAGGGGGAAATTTTCCGTTTTCAGTAAAACGGAGTGCAAAAACGGCTTTATTGCAATTAATTCCAATTAATCGTAGTACGCGAACATACCTTTTATTGTTAAACGGCTCATTGACAGTTTACAAAATAGGAAGTAGTAATTAGATGTCTCGAATATGATTCTGTGTGACATTGTAAAAAGAATAACAGGTATCTAAAATATTTTTTCGTCGATCACTTAAATGCTATTTTTACAGGAGGTAGGAATAATGAGTTTCAAACATAATTTCAAAGAGAAAACGCGTTGAACAACATACGAAATAATAAATTATATAGTAGTTTATTTACTTGTATACTTAAATTACTTACTTTTAAAAATACAAGTACATAAACTAGTTAAAATGCCGTCTCACAGCTTTTTTCATTCAAAGAATAACCACACACCATGCTTCAGCTGTCCACTATTGAATATTAAACTTCAGCAGTAAAGACCTTGTTGATTAAATATATTCCGGTCGCATACCAATATTGCTCAAAAAACATTTCTTTCGTACACTTATTTGAATATAAGCACAAATTAAGAGCCTGCACCAAGCCCATCTTTATAGATCTAATAATCTACAGCAAAGTGCTGAGGTTCAGCTCAGCTACAATTTTCTACGATTTCTTGCAACTGAGCTAGCTGGCTATGAAGACAACTATATTTCAATTGCAGCAAAAATCTATTCAAATATATTGCGTAAACGCTCACATCAGTTCATCTCATATGCCTCCAAATTCAAATTCATATTCGCCACTCTGACGGCAGCTTCATGAACCTTCACTTAATTCTATTATGGGCAGATTAACCGATCGACTTCAATTGAGTGAATTTTCGTTGAGTTTCAGCGCTCACTTAAGTTCACTTAATTGCATTATAGTTCTACCTTTATGCCTGAATTACAGTCGACGCAGCGAGGCGCAGCCATCAGTGACCAAGCGCAGCCAACGAAATCGCCTGGTTACACTGCAACGTGACTAAGTGTCAGTGATGTAGAAGAATTTTCAGTTGATGTTTGAATTCCACAGCGACATCTCTGTATCCGCCTGTAGCCTTCTCATGAATAATCGGACGCTCCTTCATTTGGGCTATCAGCATCTCTATTGACACCTCGTCATCCAATACTGCATCTTTAATTGACTGCATTTTGAAATAATTCTTTACAATTTTTTCAATCAATGTGAATACGACGACTCACTTTACCCCTGATATTAACCACGTACCTAATTAGAGCAAGGTGAACTCAAAGCTTGGTTCGCAGGCCTTCGTCCGAACTTGGATTCGAATCAGGGATCCCACAAGCAAGAAGTCAGTAATCTACCAACTAGACTAATAAAGTATTTTAAATTACTATATTCAATTTGCTATTAATTATCTTTCAAATTTGTTATTAACTATCTTATTATTTTACTTTTAACTATCTCAGCTATTACCAATAAAAATTGTTTTCGGATTCCTCAAAAAAATAGTAATATAAAATCAACTCAACATTTTCTCATACATTTCAAATCCCGCGCGTTTCTCAAGTAATTACAGCTGGGGTGTGTTCAATGTGCATGCTATAGCAGCTATTAGCTGCTATCAATGCCTTCTAGAAGTACGGGCCGTCAGGCTACGTAATCGTTCTCGCCGTGACGTCATGAGTTTAGGAAATTTGACATTTCCACGAGGCAGTGCCGATGTACACGGACATTTCACTTGCGGTTTTTTGGTTAAACTAAGAATAAAACGTTAGTTTTTTGTGCGTGGACGCGTTATAATAATAATATTTAGTCATAGCGTACACTTTGTACCAATTAATTGTATCGCGACAGTAAATCGACACGAACCATCACATAACCTAACACCAACCAATAAACATTTCGTATAGAATTTTCCACATTATACCGCACGCACCGCATTAATTTGTGTTTTAGCTGTTCACTAGCACTGTTCTGCATAACCCACTTTAGTTTTCATGTCACTCACTTTAACACAACCCGTACAATTAACAATTTCCCGCGGACGTCCCATAAGACTACGTGTGTTTTTCGCGACATTTGTCCCGATGCTCTGACGTCATCATTCTGCATTACGGCCCGTATATCTAGAAGGCATTGCTGCTATTTTAGCAGCTCTGGCTGTCCAATGTCACGAAATAGCTACTTTCTGACAGTGAGATAGTAGAAATGGAGTGGACATGCCCATAAGATTTACATTGAAGGGGATGGTAGCAGTGAGATAGTAGAAATGGAGTGGACATGCCATAAGATTTACATTGAAGGGGATGGTAGTAATTTTTTGTCTACTCATTGTCAAATCGGGTCAAATCCAGTGAGATAGTAGAAATGGAGTGGACATGCCCATAAGATTAACATTGAAGGAGATGGTAGTAATTTTTTGTCTGCTCATTGTCAAATAGGGTCAAATCCAAGTAGTTCCCCTCCAATTTGACAATGAGAGCGAAATGGCGTAAAGGCAGCTTTAACATGCTTTGTGCGCGAGAGGATTGAAGGGGTTAATGGTGGAAAGTTATACCGTCCGTGTCCAGGGGCTGGTCAAATCCAAGTAGTTCCCCTCCAATTTGACAATGAGAGCGAAATGGCGTAAAGGCAGCTTTAACATGCTTTGTGCGCGAGGGGATTCAAGGGGTTAATGGTGGAAAGTTCTACCGTCCGTGTCCAGGAGCTGGATGGTAGTAATTTTTTAGCAACTCATTGTCAAATCGAGTCAAATCCAAATAGTTCCCTTCCAATTTGACAATGAGGTCGAAATGGCGTAAAGGCAGCTTTAACATGCTTTGTGCGTGAGAGGATTGAGGGGGCTAATGGTGGAAAGTTATACCGTCCGTGTCCAGGGGCTGCTTTCTGATGCTTGCTATTTGACAGTCGGGCTGTCCAAGATTCCGGAATAGCTGCTAAGGTAGCAGCTATTTGCTGCTCGCAGTTTGGAGGATAGCAAGAGAGTAGCTAAGGCAAAATGGCAGTGCGCAAACAGCTGACAATTGTTCAAACTTCATTTTCGATAAGAAGTTGAAATAAAAAGGAGTGTTTGGGCTTTGGTAACAAAGAGGATGAGCAAGAAATTTGAAAATACTGCTATAATAATCTAAATGCGGGCTTTTAAACATTTCAGCTCAACCGGAGTTTTAAGTTCGCTTTTATACAGCGCAACTCATCTTGAGTTTTTAGAAACCGAGTATGAAGCGCAAAAGACCGGGTACGCTGATTCGTATACAACCAAATTTTGAGTGTTTCTTTTTCGCTCTTTTAAACAGATATGGTTTCAAAAGCCAGGAAAAAGTGAAACGTTTTGAATATGTTTGGAAAATTGAATGGTTTTTGGGCAGCTGTATGCTGAAAACGCGCAATTTTAATACAATTTCCGAAATGCACGGCAAGTGTTTAGCTGATCCAAGTAAACAAAAAGATTCAAGTTAAACAAAAACTGAAGAGATTTGTTATTGAGTTGTACTGTTTAAAAACCGACCTACGTAACAGACAAGAGCTGCTACATAGCAGCTCTTGGCTGTCCAATATCCATAGCTGCTTCATCTAGCTACTGCGAATTTTGACACTTGCTAAAGTGATGCTATGCTATGCTTTTGGAGCAACTATAGCATGCACATTGAACACACCCCTGATTGCAACTCTTCGCTGCGACAAAAGTTGAATCCATTTCGACCTGAGCTGCGCCTGGCTGCGCATAGCTGCGACTTGGTGTGCTCGCTGCTATGGAAAACCCATATAGTCAACTCAACTGACAGCTTGGCGGCGCCTGGCTGCGCCTGGCTGCGTCGCAGTGTGCTTCAGCGGTTACAGTCGACGCAGCGAGGCGCAGCCATCAGTGACCAAGCGCAGCCAACGAAATCGCCTGGGGTGTGTTCAATGTGCATGCTATAGCTGCTTCAAAAGCATAGCACAGCATCACTTTAGCAAGTGTCAAAATTTGACGTAGCTAGGTGAAGCAGCTATGGATATTGGACAGCCAAGAGCTGCTACGATGGTCGGCAAATTCAAAAATACTTTTACAATTTTTTTTTTAATTTTAATAATTTTCGTACAAAATTTCACGTGAAATTGGTTTCGGCGAAAATTAAGCTTGAAAATAAGCAAGAGTGGTACTAAGTTCTTAAGCATAGTACTGAGTTCGATTTCACGTGAAATTTTCATACCAAATTTCACGTGAAATCTGTTTCTGACCATTCTTTCGAGCGAAAATTTTGACAACAGAGAAAAGCAGAGACACTGCTCATTCTTGACGGATAAAATGTCAAGAATTTCAATTTCTCGAACTCAGTACCAGCCGTAAAGGCTGGTACTGAGTTCGAGTTCACGTGAAATTTTGACATTTCCCCATTATCTGGCCATTCTTTCGAGCGAAAATTTTGACAACAGAGAAAAGCAGAGACACTGCTCATTCTTGACGGATAAAATGTCAAGAATTTCAATTTTCGATCGATTTTCTTATTGGAAAGTCATTTGCACTGCTCAATTTTCAAATTCAAACACTAAATGCCACTTTTTCGCTCGAAAGAATGAACTGCACAAACTAAATTGGCGTGAAATGATTGACATCATGTTTTAGTGCCATCTATGTTTTCGAAGCGAAAGCAACTTCAAAGCAACTTTTCATGCTAAGAACACAGTACCAAACTTGCTTATTTTCAAGCTAAATTTTCGCCGAAACAGATTTCACGTGAAATTTTGTATGAAAATTTCACGTGAAATCGAACTCAGTACTATGCTTAAGAACTTAGTACCACTCTTGCTTATTTTCAAGCTTAATTTTCGCCGAAACCAATTTCACGTGAAATTGGTTTCGGCGAAAATTAAGCTTGAAAATAAGCAAGAGTGGTACTAAGTTCTTAAGCATAGTACTGAGTTCGATTTCACGTGAAATTTTCATACAAAATTTCACGTGAAATCTGTTTCGGCGAAAATTTAGCTTGAAAATAAGCAAGTTTGGTACTGTGTTCTAAGCATGAAAAGTTGCTTTGAAGTTGCTTTCGCTTCGAAAACATAGATGGCACTAAAACATGATGTCAATCATTTCACGCCAATTTAGTTTGTGCAGTTCATTCTTTCGAGCGAAAAAGTGGCATTTAGTGTTTGAATTTGAAAATTGAGCAGTGCAAATGACTTTCCAATAAGAAAATCGATCGAAAATTGAAATTCTTGACATTTTATCCGTCAAGAATGAGCAGTGTCTCTGCTTTTCTCTGTTGTCAAAATTTTCGCTCGAAAGAATGGCCAGATAATGGGGAAATGTCAAAATTTCACGTGAACTCGAACTCAGTACCAGCCTTTACGGCTGGTACTGAGTTCGAGAAATTGAAATTCTTGACATTTTATCCGTCAAGAATGAGCAGTGTCTCTGCTTTTCTCTGTTGTCAAAATTTTCGCTCGAAAGAATGGTCAGATAATGGGGAAATGTCAAAATTTCACGTGAACTCGAACTCAGTACCAACCTTTATCTGGCCATTCTTTCGAGCGAAAATTTTGACAACAGAAAAAAGCAGAAACACTGCTCATTCTTGACGGATAAAATGTCAAGAATTTCAATTTTCGATCGATTTTCTTATTGGAAAGTCATTTGCACTGCTCAATTTTCAAACTGAAACACTAAATGTCACTTTTTCGCTCGAAAGAATGAACTGCACAAACTAAATTTGCGTGAAATGATTGACATCATGTTTTAGTGCCATCTGTGTTTTCGAAGCGAAAGCAACTTCAAAGCAACTTTTCATGCTAAGAACACAGTACCAAACTTGCTTATTTTCAAGCAAAATTTTCGCCGAAACAGATTTCACGTGAAATTTTGTATGAAAATTTCACGTGAAATCGAACTCAGTACTATGCTTTATCTGGCCATTCTTTCGAGCGAAAATTTTGACAACATAGAAAAGCAGAGACAATGCTCATTCTTGACGGATAAAATGTCAAGAATTTCAATTTTCGATCTATTTTCTTATTGGAAAGTCATTTGCACTGCTCAATTTTCAAATTCAAACACTAAATGTCACTTTTTAGCTCGAAAGAATGAACTGCACAAACTAAATTGGCGTGAAATGATTGACAACATGTTTTAGTGCCATCTATGTTTTCGAAGCGAAAGCAACTTCAAAGCAACTTTTCATGCTAAAGGCTGGTACTGAGTTCGAGTTCACGTGAAATTTTGACATTTCCCCATTAAGCATAGTACTGAGTTCGATTTCACGTGAAATTTTCATACAAAATTTCACGTGAAATCTGTTTCGGCGAAAATTTAGCTTGAAAATAAGCAAGTTTGGTACTGTGTTCTTAGCATGAAAAGTTGCGTTGAAGTTGCTTTCGCTTCGAAAACATAGATGGCACTAACACATGCTGTCAATCATTTCACGCAAATTTAGTTTGTGCAGTTCATTCTTTCGAGCGAAAAAGTGACATTTGGTGTTTAAATTTGAAAATGGAGCAGTGCAAATGACTTTCCAATAAGAAAATCGATCGAAAATTGAAATTCTTGACATTTTATCCGTCAAGAATGAGCAGTGTCTCTGCTTTTCTCTGTTGTCAAAATTTTCGCTCGAAAGAATGGTCAGATATTGGGGAAATGTCAAAATTTCACGTGAACTCGAACTCAGTACCAGCCTTTATCTGACCATTCTTTCGAGCGAAAATTTTGACAACAGAGAAGAGCAGAGACACTGCTCATTCTTGACGGATAAAATGTCAAGAATTTCAATTTTCGATCGATTTTCTTATTGGAAAGTCATTTGCACTGCTCAATTTTCAAATTCAAACACTAAATGTCACTTTTTCGCTCGAAAGAATGAGCTGCACAAACTAAATTGGCGTGAAATGATTGACATGTTTTAGTGCCATCTATGTTTTCGAAGCGAAAGCAACTTCAAAGCAACTTTTCATGCTAAGAACACAGTACCAAACTTGCTTATTTTCAAGCTAAATTTTCGCCGAAACAGATTTCACGTGAAATTTTGTATGAAAATTTCACGTGAAATCGAACTCAGTACTATGCTTAAGAACACAGTACCAAACTTGCTTATTTTCAAGCTAAATTTTCGCCAAAACAGATTTCACGTGAAAGTTTGTATGAAAATTTCACGTGAAATCGAACTCAGAACTATGCTTTAGCTGTTTACTAGCTTTGTTCCGCACACCTCACTTTACTTCACTCACTTTAACACAACCTGTACAATTAACATTTTCTCGCGGACGTCCCATAAGACTGCGTGTGTTTTTCACGACATTTTGGCCTGTTCCTGTGACGTCATCATTCTGCATGAGGGCCCGTACTTCTAGGAGGCATTGTAGAAATGGAGTGGACATGCCCATATGATTTACATTGCAGGGGATGATAGTAATTTTCTGTCCACTAAACGTCAAATCTGGTCAAATTCAATGCCTTCTAGAAGTACGGGCCGTCAGGCTACGTAATCGTTTTAGCTATGACGTCAATTTAGCCGTGCATTTTGACATTTCCATCTGGCAGTACCGATATACACGGAGATTTGACGTGCGGATTTTGAGCTATAATAGGCGCGTTTTTTTGCTCCTCTATCCAGCGGAGAGTAGAGTAGACGCATTGAAAACAACAACACTCCTACACCAGTTAATTCACTAGTACAGAAATTCTATGCCTCATTTGTAGTTCACGTGTTGAAGTGTAGAATGTGCTGATAGAAAATAGAAAAGCTCATGAGAAGTTGTATTTTTTCTGTGAGGTGGCTTTCGGTTTTTCATGGTTAAGGCTGGTACTGAGTTCGAGTTCACGTGAAATTTTGACATTTCCCCAATATCTGGCCATTCTTTCGAGCGAAAATTTTGACAACAGAGAAAAGCAGAGACAATGCTCATTCTTGACGGATAAAATGTCAAGAATTTCAATTTTCGATCGATTTTCTTATTGGAATGTCATTTGCACTGCTCAATTTTCAAATTCAAACACTAAATGTCACTTTTTCGCTCGAAAGAATGAACTGCACAAACTAAATTGGCGTGAAATGATTGACAACATGGTTTAGTGCCATCTATGTTTTCGAAGCGAAAGCAACTTCAAAGCAACTTTTCATGCTAAGAACACAGTACCAAACTTGCTTATTTTCAAGCTAAATTTTCGCCGAAACAGATTTCACGTGAAATTTTGTATGAAAATTTCACGTGAAATCGAACTCAGTACTATGCTTTATGTTGAATATTTTGGCAGTTAGGAAATTAGAAAAAGCCCTCATAATGTGTAGAAAGTTAAAAGAATGAATTTTCTGTTAGTTTTTTTCTATTTTCTATCGATTGTGGTAGTGTATACTCGTTATTTTCTCCCTTTTTTTCAGCTGTTTTCTGCTACCACAGCGAATACCGCAACCTATGTCAGTCTTAGCGAAAGCACTGCTGTTTTATACTAGATCGTTGTTTTTGCGGCATAGTTGTACTCTGCTCTGCATCGGAGCAAAAAAACGCACCTATAAATAAAACGTTTGTTCTTTGTGCGTGGACGCGTTATAATAGGCGTGTTTTTTTGCTCCGATAGAGAACAGAATAGAACTATGCCGCAAAAGAAAGATCTAGCACAAAACAGCAGTGCATTCGCTAAGACTGACATGGGTTGCTATATTCGCTGTGGTACCACTAAAAAGCTGAAAATAAAGGGAGAAAATAACGAGTATATACTACCACAATCGATAGAAAGTAGAAAAAAAAAACTAACAGAAAATTACCTCTTTTAACTTTCTACACGTTATGAGGGCTTTTTCTAATTTCCTAACTACCAAAACATTCACCATAACCTTGAAAAAACCAAAGCCACCGCACAGGAAAAAAGATAACTTCTTATGAGCTTTTCTTTTTTCTATCAGCACATTCTATAGTTCAGCACCTGAACTACAAATGAGGAATAGCATTTCTGTACTTGTGAATTCACTGGTACAAGAGTGTTGTTGTTTCCAATGCATATACTCTATTCTCTGCTGGATAGAGGAGCAAAAAAACACGCCTAATATGTACTCATAGCTTCATTTTGTATCAATTAATTGTATCGACAGTAAATCGACACGAAACATCACATAACCTAACACCAACCGATAAACATTTCGTTGCGAATTTTTCCAATTATACCGCACGCACCGCATTAATTTGTAATTTAGCTGTTCACTAGCACTGTTCCGCGGATCTCACTTTGTTTTCACTTCACTCACTTCAACACAACCTGTACAATTTACGATTTCCCTATCCCTATTCCCATAAGGCTACGTGTGTTTTTCGCGACATTTCTCCCGCAAACTGTGACGTCATCATTCTGCCTTACGGCCCGTACTTCTAGAAGCAATTGAGCAGGCCCAAGGCAGAGAGAATCGAAGAGAGCGTTTTTGTCCTATTACACATACTTGGGTGTTGGGCTAGAAGGGTGAGGTAGCCCGCTCCTTTTAGTTTTCTACTCTCATGGTAGCCCGCTCCTCTAAGTTTTCTACTCTCATCTGCCAGGTTTTCCCGCGATTTTAATCTTCAACTTGACAAAAGCAACTCCACACCCACCAGCCTCGAACAAATATTTCTGTCTTCCTACTTGTAGATGTCGACAATGGGGACACTAAGTGGTACGGATATTGAATGCACAAGTGGCTTAGAAAGTAAGTATCTCGTTTACAATTTGAATGCAATACCGAAACTTCGTTAAAGATCAACTATCACTCGCCGTGGGATCACCGGCTTCATCATCACAATCGGAAAAACGGAATGACTACATCTCCTGGGACGAATATTTCATGGCGTCTGCTTTCCTTGCAGCCAAACGTAGCAAGGATCCTTCATCACAAGTCGGTGCGTGTATTGTTGATAAGGAAAGTCGTATTATTGGCACAGGTTATAATGGTTTTCCGCGAGGCTGCAGTGATGACGACTTTCCTTGGTCGAAAACTAGTACCAACTGTCTGGAGAATAAATACATGTATGTTGTACATGCTGAAGCAAATGCAATTCTCAATAAAAATGCAGCTGATATACGTGGCTCGCGACTTTATGTTGCACTATTTCCTTGCAACGAATGTGCTAAGTTAATAATACAGTCGGGAATTTCAGAGGTAATTTATATGTCAGACAAACATGCAACGAAAGAGCATACAATTGCTTCGAAAGAACTGTTAACCAAGTGTGGTGTTCAGTTTCGTAAATATGAAACGAAACAAAAATGTATTGTTATTGATTTCAGTGAAATTGATTGGGATAATCAGAATCAATTACCACCGACACCGTGCAAATGATAAGGTAGTTTTTAAATTGTTGATTGTAATATGACTAGAAGAATGTATTCTTAGGTGACTTTATGTATACTGTATGATTTTATAATTTTATTGCTGAAAATAAAGATTTTTTCGATGATACTCTAATATTTATTAAAATCTAATTAGTCGAGATATACTTTATAGTACGATAAAGTATTCTAGTCATGTTTGAAGTGGAATGCTTGACGCTAGAAGTGTTTCTCTCTGTTTTCAAGGTGTTATCCCGTTTTCTGATGCAAAGGGCTTATAAACCCTCTTCGTAATGAAGAAAATATCACCATGTTTTGAATGAAAAATTCAAAACATGATAAACTTGAAGTCGACTACGTTTTTCCCATAGCCGTTGCCGATAGATATCTGGATGGCATGTTTGTGTGCTTGTATCTGTTTTTGGTGGAGTTTTTTGTTTACTTGTTTATCATCACCGTGTTGTCTTCTCGTCCAGCTTCTATATGGTTTTGAGTATACATACTTCCATTTTACTACTAAAGAATGAGAAGGGATCAAAAATTAAAGAATAACTCACAAAAACGTACAAACAATACACGAGAAGACAACACACCAGCCAAACATCTATCGGTAAAATTGTGTAACGAAAGAAATGGTTTAAATCTTTTCTGGAAATATGAGCTTCAAAAGCGTTGGAAGTACCTTGAATGATTCTAAAATATTTGCCTTTTTTTATAAAATCGTTACTTTTAAATTAAAGCAATAAAAAAACTGCAAATAAATAATGTTTAGATTAAATAAAAGAAAAATAATAGTTCCAGTTTACGACAACAGTACGACTCTCACTTCTTAAAATTTAGAGAAAAAATTAACGAAGCTTACGAAAGAAATCCTAAAAAATGTATTAATCTTAGATAACGACAGACCAACAAATCAGTAAAACATAAAAGAACAATTACTTGTTTACCGGAGTTTAATTCACTAATAGTTCTTTCAAAATGTTTGAAAAAGCTTCTACGCTATTTGCCTCCATGATTTGCGAGTAAAACATTCTTCGGGCGCTGAAAAAATATCCTCAAATTCTCAAATTTTGACGAAATCTTTCTATCAACTGTATACTATATATATATATATATATATATATATATATATATATATATATATATATATATATATATATATATATATATATATATATATATATATATATATATATATATATATATATATATATAAATATATATATATATATATATATATATATATATATATATATATATATATATTTATATATATATATATATATATATATATTTATATATATATATATATATATATATATATATATATATATATATATATATATATATATGTATATATATATATATATATATATATATATATATATATGTATATATATATATATATACAGTGTACCCCCGGTAATCCGACAAACGTTTTGCAAGGCAGTGTCGGACTATCGAATTTGTCGGATTGGCAAATTACAGGTCTAAATAATAAGATTCTATCTGAACTACAAATCATACTACATAGTATGTCGGATTTAGTAAATTAAACAGTTCAATAGAGAGCTTACGTTTTATTATAAAATTAACGTCATTAATACTATAGAACTTACAAAAAATAATAACTAAACTTTACATTAGGAAATTATTGTGTACAAACAAATGTACATACTAAAATATGTCATCAAAAACTATCAATAAAGATCATAATATGAGCCAATCAATTTATGAGGCATGAAAATATTCATCAATTTTTTTTTGTTTAATATTGTTGAAACGCGAGACCAGCGCTTTGTCCCTCAGTCTTCTCAAAAGTAAAAGTTCGTTGTAAGATGCACCATTCTCTTCAGCTCATTGCAAACCCAGTTTAAATGCGTAATAGCCCGTTCACACTCGGCTCTAAATCAGGCGATTTCGATCAGCTGATCGCTTTAGAGCTAAATCAACTTAAATCTACCTGATTACCCATACATTTTTTTCGGTTTCCGACCGAGTTAATCAAGTAGATTTAGAGTTAATCAAGTACAAATCAGGTACTATTGTGAATTTTTCCGGGCTGAATTGTTCTCAGAGCGTGCTTAATTCCATCCGTGAGAGGGAGAGTAGATTTCAACGAAATGTCATTCGAATTTCGATCAAATATAGCAAAAATTGGACAAAAAAGGAAAATGTGAGTTGTACAAAATGAAAAGAAAATGCTCTTGCATGTTTCTGCACCATTTTGAACAACTTTCATGCAAAAAAAATTGTACACACAAATTCGAATGACAGTTCGCTCTCTAAATCTCCTCATTCTAAATCACTTCGGGTAGTGTGAACGCTTACCTGATTAACTTTGACAGCTTCTAAATCTACTTGATTTAGAGTCGAGTGTGAACGGCCTATTAATCGCAGTTTGTGCTGTCACTTGCGGAGTAGTTGCAATTCCGTCGTCATCATCTTCCTGATTTATTGTTGTAGAACGGGAAATCTCGTTTATTATCTCTTCGTCAGACATTTCATGGAAACTATTTTCCTCTTTATCCATTCCACGGCACCAGATTTCCAAATCTTCCGGACTTATTTGTATTTCGGCAGAAACTTGCTCTATTATTTCCGAAGTAACACTGATTTGTAGATCGTTGCTAGGAGTGGCAACTATATTTGGCCATAATTTTTTCCAAGACGATGTAATAGCTGATGAGGGTAATGCATTCCAAGATTGACAAATAGCAAAAACCAAATCTTTCATGTTAAGTTCCTTTAACGTTTTTTATTGGCTGGTCTTTTGATACGGCTCTCAGGAGTAGGTTTTTCTTGTAATCTTGCTTGACAAACTGAATGATATGCTGATCCATTGGTTGAATCAGTGCAGTGCAGTTTGGTGGAAGAAACATCGCCGTGATGCATTTATCCTCTGTAGTCAGCTCTTCTTCAGACGGATGACCGGGAGCGTTACCAAGAAGCAATAACGCTTTTTGAGGAAATTTATGATATTTCAACCATTCCCTAACTTCTGGTACGAAGCATTCATCAAACCACTTTTTGAGCAGGTCTTTTGTCATCCACGCACTTTTTTTGTCCGTAATAGTGTACAGGTAAATCAATGTTTTTTAATGCACGTGGTTTAGTAGATTTTCCAACGACCACCATCTTTAACGCGTGTGTACGCGCAGCGTTAGCACAAGGTAATATGGTTACACGTTCTTTACTCACTTTTCGTCCAGGTGCGGATTTTTCGTTACATGAAACAAACGTTTTTTTGGGTATCACACGCCAAAAAAGACCTGATTCGTCTGCATTGTATACCTGTGACGGGTTAAGATCTAAATCTTTCACTCTTTGCAAAAATCTTAATTTAAACGGCTCTATGCAGGTGACATCATTAGAAAGTTTCTCTCCTGTAATAGTCATTAAACGTATGCCATGACGACTTTTGAAACGTTCTAGCCATCCTTTGCTAGCCACAAAATCATCTTTTTTTATTAATTCCTTAGAAAAAAATTGAGCTTTCATGGCCAATATGGGCCCCGAAATGGGCACATGCCTGTTTCTTTCCTGAAGAAACCACATTTACAAAGCTTCTTCCACTTCTGGATGTTCAGCTTTCTTGAGCGTCTGTCTCTTGCCTGGTCCACAGTCAGTAGTTGAGACGAAGTTTTTAATCTTCTCATGGTTTTTTTTTAATGTCATAAATTGTAGATCGGCCTACGCCGTATTCACTTGCTAAACTACTAAAAGATTCATTACGATTTAAGCGGTCCAAAATATCACATTTTTCTTTAATTGTCAGTGTTTTGTGCTTTCGCTTCTCGGCTTGTGATGACATCACTTGTACTAATACACAATGAATAAACAGTAAATAATGAACACACGCTAGGCCACTCCGATATCACATGTAGTCAAATTCAAACTGAGCAAGCAAAACAAAGCGCGTCGAGTACAATACAGTGTAGTGGTGGCACGTACAAGTTGTTCATTACATTACATTATCTGACATTGGTGAAGATTTCTCAAAATAATATTTTGTTCCTACAT
>OZ022263.1:97009389-97189389 GCA_963978885.1 Nemotelus pantherinus | reverse complement strand
CATCCTTCAAATAGTGCTATTTATTGAAAAATGAAGTTTAAGTACAAAAACGTCTTACATGGCATTTCGTGCATCTATTGACATTGTAATTATTCAATGTAGTCCCCATAAGCTTTAATCACGGCCTCCATTGCGGTCTGAAGCGCTCGCACGCCCTCTGCAATTCTACGCTGTCAATATTGGCGAACGCTGCTCAATGGCGGTCATTAATGATGTCAAATTTGGATGTCGAGAATTGTTGGTAGCCCTTTCAATCACGCTCTATACGTAATAGTCCAAGGGATTTAAATCTGGACTATTCGGAGGCCAAAACTCCTTAGAAATGATCAAATTAAACCTTAGATAATATGATCAAATTGCAGCGAGCCACTCGCTTCGTTCTTACAGCCTCAAAAAGCATTTAAAACAATTAGTGGAAATCGCTTCACTGGTTTACTTTAAACGAGAGAAAATAGAAACTCACTTTGCTATAGTTTGACAACCTTGAGTGCCTAGTTTTGTAGATCAATCGGGTCTGATTCTCAGTTTTAATTCTTACTTTCAACTTTTGCCTCACAGACTTCAATCCTCCTTCCCCTTACAAATCGCATTATGAGATTTGGGCTGCGAAAATCCAATACCTCAGCAGTTGGGGTTTGTAATTCTCTAAATGTTTCAATATCCTTCAATGCCAAACCATTCTCAAACAATTTCAAGACACACTACACGTATTAATTCCTAATAACGAAGCCATGCTTTCTACGAGACTCTTGTTTCTGATGGATGGTTATTTGTATTAACTAACGACATGAAAGAAATTTTGATTGACTAGATGTCCAGTTTAGACATGGGTAACGCAGCGCTGCGCCGCGCAACTGCGTTGAAGCACTGGCCATGATACCACTGCGCTGATACCGATTGTCGGTAACAGTAGCGCACTTCGGTATTAGTAGCTCAGTAACGCACTTCGGTATCAATGGTGTTGGCGCTGCCGCTTTGCAATGCCAACACCATTTGGCTTGGCGCTATGCTACGGCGCAGCGCAAAGATATGAGTTGAGAATGCTTACCTCAAGTCTGTTTGAGCAATAGAATTTCATTATGCTTCAATACTACAACTAAATAATACATTTATGGTATATTAAAGCAATGATGCTAATACTTGTCTAATTTACTCTTATAAAAAAGTCAGGCGTACGCACGTTTGGAAAGATACCTGAATGGGTACACGCTGCGCCGCGCAATTGCGTTGAAGCTTTAGCCATGATACCACTGCGCTGGTATCGCTTGTCGGCTTCAGTAGCGCAGTAACGCACTTCGGTATCAATGGTGTTGGCGCTGCCGCTTTGCAATGCCAACACCATTTGGCTTGGCGCTATGCTACGGCGCGGCGCAAAGATATGAGTTGAGTATACTTATCTCAAGTCTGTTTGATGCCAAGCAATATACCTACGCGTACGCACGTTTGGAAAAATACCTGAATGGGTACATACTATAGCCTGGGTATTTTATATCGGAAAATTAAGCTTGAATTACATTGGAATGCAGTGCAGTGCAGTGCAGCACAGCGCAGCGCAGTTTCGCAGCAGTGCACGCATTGAAAAGCACATTGAATGCAGTGCAGTGCTCTGAAAAATTATGTCAAATCAATTTGTGGAGGTTTGATATTTAGGTTTTCTGCATCTGTTTTCCGTCCATTTACAATTTAATACCTGGAACGGAATTCCCGCCTCAATTTAAATAGTTTTTGCCCGGTCAACTACTCTGAAACGAATGTCAGCTGATGCAGTCTGCAGCGTTTTAGAAATTAGCCTAAACGATGCAGTGCAGTCCGCTGCACTGCACTGCACTGCAGTTAATGTGAATTGCCACATGCAATTACATGAGTTCTAAATTTCAGTGTACTGCACTGCACTGCACTGCTGTCCAATGTAATTCAGCCTTTAGTAAGTTCAAATGTGGGTTGCTCTCGTTCCATACAAGCTTTTTCAATCATGTTTTTTTGAGTGAATCATAGCGTCATGGTATCAGCGCAATGCTGCCAGCGCCGTATGTAAGATCATGGTATCATAGCGCAATGGTATCAGCGCAGTGCGCTGATACCACTGCTGGCGCCGGTATCAGTGTATCAGCGCTTCAAAATTTGCTGCGTTACACATGTCTAGTCCAGTTTATGCATTTTAATATGAACACACTTTCGTCACTACACATAGATCCATCTACCCATCCAACTAATTCAACTTACTGCTACCAGCCACATCGAAAAGACCACTTTTAAAATAAAGAAAACCAAGAATACCACTTTTTTTGTGTTTGTTTTATCTAACAAAAAATATAATTAACACTAAAATTATAATAGTTAAAAATGTAAAATATTTTATGGTCTTTCAATTTCTTTTCATTCTTACGTGTAACCGTTTTCTTCAATTCTTATTTCCCTTACAATATTACAAAATATGTGTTTACGTTGCACTTTTACTAACACTTTTATTTGCAATTCAATATCGGATTTCGGGGCAGTTAAGTCACTTTCTCAACATATATATATATACGTATTATTACTTCCGTTTGACTATTCAATGTCAGGACTCGGTAATATAATTTCAAAACGACGATTGCAGAATATGTATTGACGACGATGATTTGTCTCGTCAGTTTAACTGGTCGTGCATACGGCTCGGTGTTTATGAACGTTTGACGACAGAGTTTGGGCAAAGTGAATTCAAAAAGAGTGACAACGGCGACAACAGAATATTCAAATGTCACACGCTATTCGATTGAAGTTTTTAATTATCTTTGGCTATTGACATACGTTTTCGCATTGACGTTATACCGCTATTGCTATTCGAGTTGTTGCCTGTGGACGAATGGCTATTCGCACCGCCGAATGTGGCCAACGATTTTCGTCGCGTTGGCAAATTCTTTGGCGGGTCGGTTGATGGTGCACTGCGACGACGTGGCGGTGAATCTATGAATACAAGAAATCCAACGGTGAATAAAGTTATGCTCTTAAAAAACTATGTTAAATTTCATGTGTTATGGGCATAGTAGTTCGATTGTAATCCAATGCGCTAGCAGATAAGTTATAGGTAGACGAAATATTCTACTCAAACAAACGACTACGCTATTTTACAGGAACAAACTTAATTAGAAAAAATCCTACCCCTTAACTGCGATATTCGTCGCTTATTTGAAATCTGTGTCGAGAATTTAGTCGAAGTTTGATTGCTTCCGCTCGATATTTGCAGACTGATTGATTTTCTTTTATTGTTAATTGAACTTAGGCTAGTTGGTCTTAACGATTCTCGCTCTTTTCCTCCATTCATATGTTTTTTGCCGTCCACTGACGTCGATTGAGTGTGTTGCTCACGTTTCTGACTGTTACTTGCACTGCTACTGCTACCAGCACCACTACTCGCTCCCTTCAACGCGGGTGCACTATTGACTTTCATTTCGGCTTGCTGTTTAAGTTTTTGTTCATCTTGTAGTGCCTGCTTATGGATACCGACTTTCAGCCAGTAGTCTAATTGAGCTTCACGCGATTCACTTATGATTTTACGGCCATCTTGATATGTACTGAGAATGCCCTGAAAATAAAAAATTGTCGAGTTTAATAGAAATCAAGCGTTTAAAAAATTTAACACCGAAATTAGATTCTATCAATATTTTAAAAGTCAAATGATGATTTTTCTCCAAAATAATAATTGTTGATTATTCAATGAAGACGAACTCTAATATCCAACAAATTTGGAGCTCACCTGTAATTTCTGTATAGTTTTATAAACAACTTCTGGTGAAACGAGCCCATAGTCGAACAGCGAACACATATGCAAGACAAAATTTCGATATAAATTTTTCTGTAATAGATCACGTCCACGCATATCCAAAAACATATCACAGGCAAGTGGCAGTTGAATGTCACCGACATAACCATGTTTCATAACATGTAGATTCCACATTTTCATCAGCTCCTTTTCGCCTTCGTTCACGTCCGTAAATTCATCGATCATTTGCATTGTTTTCTGTTGTAGCCAAAGTGGATCACCTTCACCTTCCGAATCGACATCGAGTTCTTTCGGATGAACGGGCAAACATGTTTCGGTATGATGATATAAGCTAGAATTGGAAGAGATGAAATAAAGCATTGTTTGAAAATGAGAACGTTCAATACAAGTTTTAATTCAACGACAGATTAATAATGGCTCTATAGAGAAGATGCGTATAGCATAAATCTTTCTCTTTCTTGCTCTATTGAGCTTCACCAACCATAAATCCAATAAATTTTCAAGAGATTGGTTACTGATTTATACCGTTACCACGTACATCAGTTTCGACTATTTTATGTGCCAGACAGTTGACTGTTTATGTTTCAGGATACTGACTATAAACTTCTAACCCTAAATCATAGAATAGGAAACGATGGATTTCTTCGAGCAACAAGTCGACTTCAAAATATGGAGAATGAAGCTTACGACACGATATTTAAAATTCTTTTACCGAAACGTTCATTCACGAACGGACGCTTCATTCCGGTGTTAACCTTCTGCTTACCCGAATACGAGAAAGATTTTAGATATCTCAGGGGCGGCAGCTAATGAAAAATCTCCTTAAGAAATGTATGGTTTGCCGGAGTCTAAGCGTCGTACGCCAACCTTTGCATCCTTACCAAAGCATTGGTTGAGCGCCTCAAGGCCATTTGAAACTACTGGCATCGATATAGCAGGCCCTGTGTACGTTCGATCTTCTTCAACTGATGCTACTATGAAGAAGGTGTGCATACTATTGATGACTTGCGCTGTTATTAGGGCGGTACATTTAGAGCTTGTCTTCGGATTATCTGCAGAATCTTGTTTATTGGGTTTGCGGCGTTTCATTTCTAGACGAGGTGCTCCTGCAACAATTATTTCGGATAATGCCAAGAACTTTAAACGAATGTCCACTGAGGTTGCTGACTTTGGTAATTTTGTACAAGCGGAATCACATAATGATTTCATTTCATAAAACCGAATCAAATGGATGTTAATCGTTGAAAGAGCATCCTGGTGGGGTGGGTTCTATTAACGACTTTTAAGAAGCGTGAAAGAAGTCTTACGAACAATTTGGCGGGAAACCTTAACATTAACCATTAACCAGCTGCGATCGGCGGATCACTTTAAAAACGGGGCGCCATGTGAACATCGAGTGGATGACGTAGTTATTGTTCACGACGATTCGCTACCATGAATTATGTGGAGACTAGCTGTCATTGAAAATATTTTTCCTGGGCGTGACGGCAAACTCAGAGCGTGCGAAGTTCGACTTCATAATGGTACTAAGCTGAGAAGGTCGGTTCAGCATTTATACTCGTTGGAGATTTACAGTTGATTTCTTTCATAACACCGCCGGGCCGGAGGATGTTAAAAATATTTTACTAAGACAAATGTGAATGATAACGTACAAGCAATACAATGAACTATGAATTTATGAACACAATGAATTATGAATTTACTATTACATGTACACAAAAAATACGACAGAATACGACTATGTAAATTGGTTGAATTCTAATTGAATGCAATAAATTAGTCTTTAATTGAAGCTCAAACGACGCGGTTTGATTTGATTAGCTGATCCCAATTTTAGTTCCAAAAGGTTCAAATCTGGAGACCTAAAACGTTGCCTAAAAACCCGGGGGTTATCAGGCCCTTAATGGAACGTCAGTGATCAAATAAAGACCAAAGCAGGCTTCGCGAAGAGGTTGAAGATCACAATTCCA
Organism: Nemotelus pantherinus; assembly: GCA_963978885.1. Taxonomy (NCBI): domain Eukaryota; kingdom Metazoa; phylum Arthropoda; class Insecta; order Diptera; family Stratiomyidae; genus Nemotelus; species Nemotelus pantherinus. The sequence goes on along the minus strand of OZ022263.1, from coordinate 97,183,656 downwards.
TCGAGGAACAAATGGGAGGATGACCCGCCTCCCTTGTACAAAGGAGCGCAAATATGGTATACGGATGGATCAAAGATCGATTGTGGAGTTGGAGCAGGGATCATAGGTCCCAAGTGCAAAGTCGATTTCCCTCTCTCAAAGGACACAACCCTCTATCAAACAGAACTATCTGCCATACTTAGAGACTTACATATAGTATGTATAAAGAACACTAAAACGATCAGAATTAAGATCCTATCGGATAGTCAAGCGGTTTTCAAGGCTATCAACCGCGATGACATAAATTTCAGGTATACTCGAAATAAGAGAGGCCCTAAATGAAAAAGGGGCACAGAACAGTTTCGAGTTGATATGGATCCCCGGCCATGAGGGGCACCAAGGAAACGAGAAAGCTGGAACCAAAGGCGAAGAAGGAGCAAGAATGCTCTTCAATCGAAAATCGGGAGAGGATGAATAGAATTAGTCATATCATGTTGAAAATGCATGAGTGGTCAGCATTTCCGGAATTCATACATACCGAATACAATTAGCGTGCGTTATGAATTTATGCGGAAAAATTAACAAAAAAAAAAAAAAAAAACACGAAAAATATTTGTTCAAGTGTCCGTATCCAAACTGGCATTGATGTTGCACGAATCGAGAAAAATCAAGGGAATAATTTGGATCTGGATTGAGATTATATACGCGTTTCAGATGGGTTTGGTTCATCTCCAGCAGATCTTGAGATGAAGACAAGGAATCTGATTGGCTGATCGAATGCGAAACTGGTGGACTATGAGACAGAGGAAGATGATGAGAAGTAGTTGACTGCGTGCGGCTGAGACTGTAAAGAGTTGTGGCGCACTAACACTAGTTGCACCACTACTATCGCGAGAGGAGAAAGCAAGCGAACCTTTTCGAATTATTTTGAATTAAATTGTTAGTAGTAGAAATTAAGTTAAGCAATAAAGTAGTTTGTCTAATACGCAGTAGTCTAAACTACAGAGTATTTTTGACCAGATATTGAAATGGGAGGAATTGTTGGTTAGAATAATATTCAATTCAATATTCAATTAAAGACTAATTTATTGCATTCAATTAGAATTCAACCAATTTACATAGTCGTATTCTGTCGTATTTTTTGTGTACATGTAATAGTAAATTATAGTAAAAAAATAGTAAAAATAGGCGAAGTGCGGATTTAGTCCTTTGGATTTTAATGGCGACTTTTTTGACTAGTATAACAAAAAGATGACTAACCGTAAAGCAGAGTATTGATGTAAAATGTTTAATTTTACGAGTTAGAGAACGTTAACTGCAGAGAACTAACAGAATGAAATATAACTGGATTAGAGGCCGATCCGAGATTCTTGCAAACGTTAAATTGTTCAACGTCTTTTCTAGTCGTTTATACACTGAAAACTATTAGAAAATTCCAAAGTGATTGCTTAAGTGCTATCTCCTCAAGAAAGAAAAGGAAAAAACAATTCATGCGCAAAGTCCATTCACGATGCGCAAAGAAAGAAATGTGCGCTTCATTTCGTCGAGTGCGCTTCATTTGGAGGTGTAGCATTCGCCTACCAGAATCCCCTCGGCGATATGTACTCAGTATGTGCATGGCCACGTGTAAAGATACCCTTAGGCACCTATGCAAAGGCAATATGCATACCTACCCCGATTTGCATATGATTCTCAGCATGCATATGTACCCTTATCCTCATATGCAAATCCAATATGCATATATACTTTAATTCACATATACATCTCCATATGCATATGTACCCATATCCTAATATGCAAATCCAACATGCATAGATACCCTAATTCGCATATGCATCTCATTACCCATCAATATTCCATTTTTCACCATAATTGATACAAAACGCAATTTCAGCTCGAGGATTCTCCAAATCCAATAACAACAATGTTTTGGCATTTCCGGAGCTCATTCCCAGCTAATATTAATTACTGGCAATGAGCTCGGAACCCCGAAATTGTTGTTGTTGAGTTTGGAGGAAATTTCGAGCCGCTGGTACTCAATATGTTCACGACGACGACTTTGTTGTTGCTCGGCATGAAAATTCGCCAACAACAACCATAGATCCAATGCTCGCACCCCAACCAAAGAATGTCGCTAATGCTGAACGTGGGAAAACGTTCATGCGACCGAGCATTGGATGATCAAGCAATAAGCTTCCGAGAAAATTCTTGGAACCTGGACGAAATGAAATCGCCAGAAAAATTGCTTGACTAGGAAGATACGAGGAGTTGCGATTGAACAGTCGATGAGGTAGGAGTCCGTGAGCGATCGCAATCGAATTCTTGTCCCGGGTCCGGTGTTGAAATTGAAAAGTGCGTTTTGTGAAAAGCGAGCGATTTGTTTATCGCTTTCGTATTTCAATAATTAATTGATATTTTTGTTTTCGGAACAAGTATCGTAAACAACGCGAGTTCATTTAACTAATTTTCTGCGTCGCGAACGGGTTTTTGAGTGGTAACGTTCCAAAATAGAGAGGTTGATCCCTGGGCACTTCAGCGGACGGTGTGATGAATTGATAAACGGTTGATTAGTATAACGGATAGAAGTGAATGGATATTCATGTGGAAAGTGAATTAATCCACGATGAAAAAGGGTTTTCGACCGTCAGCACATTCGTACTGGTGAGATTTTCGCTCGATTGTTTGTGTGAAAAATTATTTGACGGGCGAGTTGGAGAATTCGGCTGTGCGGAATGTTTTTTTTGGACGATTCAATGGTTTCCTCCCGGAGTTTTGGAGCGCCCAAGAGTTCGCAGGTGTTGCGTTGTGTCGCACGGGAAATCTATAGTCCGATAACGCATACGCGTAGTTCGCCAGTGTTCAATTTCCACCTACCCAGTAGTCATCACGAACCACTGGCGAATATAGATTCTGCTTGTTGACAGATTAGTGCGGGTTTGTGATAATTGAGTGTGCATTCGATCATCGCCTTAAATTTTCAAGGATCGTGCGTGTGAAGTAATTTTCTGTTACTAATGTTCCCAAAGCTTTCAGTGTGATTGAAAAGTTTTCCACTGGTGCCCATTGTCGTGAAAGAGTATTGCTGTATCGGCAAATTTTAGGTCAATATAGAAAATAGGAAAAAACAATGCAAGTGCTGTGACTTTTGGTGTGTCTGTTCGTGCGAACTGTTCAGGGAAAAAATCGATAAATAAATCGCAGCGCTGGGGAGCTCGAACAATGTGCATCTTTGTCGTTAAGCAGTTCATGTAATGTATATCTTTTCTTTTCAAATAACTAGCATTTGGTATTTACTGTAAACTTCAAAACGGCAACCGCCACCTGCACTACCATTGTTGAAATCCCAGGCGAACAGGAAAATGATGGCTGGTATGGCGTCATATAAAAAAGAAAAACCGACCAAAGATATGAACGTTTGTGGTTGATTGGCCCGCGTTCACATTATCACACGGGAATATCTTCAAATTTGATTTCAACCATTACACTCCAAGGAAGAGCGTTTCAAAATGGGTCAAACGCTTCATTTACGAAGGAAAGTGTTGGCGTTAGATTAGCGCTGAAGGTATTACCAACTATCTGATCGGTGTCCGAGTAAATACAGAGGTGAAATTCTAAATGCAGCCAAGTATACGAATGTTAATGTAACGATATTTACACAAGATGATGGTGATATTACCACGTAAATCAGCAAGCTTATCTCGTTCGTGTTTACATTGTTGTATGTAATTTACAAGAATTTGTTTTAGTCACGTTTACTGTGAAGTCCGCGACATTTATAAGTTGGCGTTTAATTCCACAGTTGCATTTTTAAGTTTCTCTTTGATGTTGCCAAGACGTGAAATGTTTATGTTTAATAATGCAAGCCACATTATGAAATAATTTGGTTGCTCAAAATGTGTACATTCCAAGCGATGCATCTTATTCGGTGTAGTAAAATTTAAAGTTGGCTACTTTGATAAAATATCACCAATACCAGTAACATAAAAATTTAAATTTTAGAAATTATTCACGTAGATTTTACGAATACCTAACTATTCTACGTTCTCCTGAAGTCGAGTAAAGAGGTCGTATTATGTGCGTTATTTAGTGCAGTAATATGTGGACCGAGAATATTATGGTGTAAAAACTTAATAAAGGAACAAAATTTAGTATGGTGTTAGCGAAATAAAACGGAGATGATTGACAATATGATGATTGAATATGTTAAGTTGTTGTCACTCTGAAGAATAATATGCTTTCCAATAAATTTTCCTGTACTAGTCTCTAGAATATATTTATTCATAGGCTAAACATAGATTCGAAGTTTTTTCAGTTGATCTAATTAAATTTTGTTGCACGCTTGTTTCAGCGTAAGTTATAATTCAATATCGATGCAATTCATTCAACCCTGATGCAATACTTAAAGACTTTTAAATCACAAAATTTGATTGAAGTAAATGAAAAAAAAAAAAAACCAAAAATTGCAGGGCATACAATGCCAAGTAACGTTCCACATCCGGAAAATATTTTTAAGAATGAAAACTGTACCGTTACACAAATTTATCCACTAACAGATCCCAGTTTTCGAAGTTTTTGCGTTTATGGAATCGATTAAAGAATGGTGTTTGCTCGCGGTCAGCAATAATTAGTGGTATATCGAATGCAAGTGTTTCTTAATGAAAGAAAAGCATGATTAAGAGAAAAAAAACAGACAGATTTATTTAATCAAAATAAATGATGTGCTAGAATTCTAACTTTTGGTCTTGTTATTGGGTCTCGACCCATGAGAACTGTTCAGCGATAGGTGCGCGAGAGCCTGGCTGGCCTAAGTTTTTCTAGGAGTGGTATTTCGACGAATATTCATGTCGAATTCAGTGGGTGGCATTACCCCGCCTATATCAGGGGTAAAGGCCCCAATTATATCAGGGGCCTGAGGTTGTGTGCCTTGCCTTGGGTCCGCACAAGATTAAGGCAATTTTTTTTCCCTCGTAATTTAACGTAACGTTTTTCAGGTTCCCTTACGTGTGTTGACACGTCTCGGCTGAGTCTGGTATCAGCTCATGCCTGAGAGTTTTGTATGGCGGTTCTTTACGAACTTAGGCCTTAAATCCTTTTTGTATATTTGCACTTTGCGGTTACTACTTTGTATGATGGATGAAATACAAGTAGCAGTCTTTTCTTTCTTGGAGCATATCCACCCCATTTCTGTAATGACCCACCCCAGCCGCGTAGAGCTAGCAAAGCGGCACACCAGCATCCGTCGGGGTCGGATAAAAGGGTGCTCCACTATAAGCGGACTAGGGGCCTTTGCGGCCAATTCTAGGGCACCCTGCTCCAGGGGCAATTCATTATTATTTTTTGCCTCCTTGATGGTTCGCCATCACCCTCTTCGCTATTCCTTGTCGGTCTCTCATTCATACTTCGGTAAGGATGAGGGGAGCTGATATGGAATAATGAAAAGTTAGATCCTCACACAAATAAAATAATTAATATTTGTTACAGAGGGCACGGCCAAGTCGAAATGACGAGAACATAGAATCAAACAGCAAATTGGTATGATTTATCTACTTCCGTGCCGAATCAGCAACGATAGCGTTATTCTAATAGTAGAAAGAGACCGGTCCCATCCGATTTCGTAGATTGATGCTCTTGTCGCTTCGCTTTAGCCGTACCCTCCCATGCTAGGTACACGGTTGGAATATGTATCCTCTATTGCATGTTACCAGCGATGCATTGAATTCGCATTAAAAAAATTCATGTGGAACTCAACGGGCAGAGTTAAGAGCGGTGAGCAAGTAAATAATCGTGATGACTTACGAACAGATGCTACCCTTTTTACGATATCTTGGGATATTCATATAATGTTTTCATTCATGTGTTCGGTCAGCTTGCGCCGTCCAGTTGTATTTTACATGAGATGATGGCACATATTTCGAGTACGTTAAGTCGATAGTGCAGTTCAGGTCGGGTGGATCACCACATTTATCGACGATAGAATATGCTCGCACAAATTTGTAAAACTGCGTGCCCTCTTCAGCTATGAAATCTACAAGAAGGATGTAAAGCAGCTGTTTGCAGTCAGCACACTAAACAGCAGTAGCGTTGCTGCAAGCCACTGGATAAAAGAAATCATAGGTTTGGGTTATACTGTCCTACGTAGTATAAAGGCCCTATTTGACATTTTTTTCATTTTTAAGTTAACACTGGATTTGGAAATTGCATAGTCTATTACATCGCTTTACCAAATATGAAAAACCTATTTTTTGTGCAAGTGTGTTAAAATCAATAGTGAATAAAGCCACGCAACCATACATAGCAAAAAAAAATCTATCTACATGCCGGTAAACAGATTTGTATGTAATCTCTACAAATATAGAGGCACTTAGTGTAACATTATGTGTAAAAATGCATATCAAGCAGAGATTACTTTATTTCTGTTTCTTGTTATCTATTGCGTACTTTAAGCAACCCAGAATAGATGCGTTGCAAAAATGCACACTTTGAATAAGAAGAAAAGCGAAGGTTGAACGAATTAACAAAGAAAACAATATGTAAAAGGCTTCCGAATTTCACGTATTCGAAAACCCTTATATTTTGCACAGCAATATAAAAAATACTCTAAAGTTGTTTAATCTTACTAAGTTAATACGTAAGTACCATTTTCGCAGTAATATATTCAATAAGAGCTGTAATTTATATTTCATAATGAAGATAGGGCATTTTCCCTTAGTAAAACTATCATTATTTCCTTACATTTCCTACAAAAAAGCCCTGAATGCTTCCGCATATATTTTCAACGTAAAAGCTTTTACTTCAGATGATCTAAAATGCAGATAGGGTGAATATGCTACGTAGGACAGTATATACTTGTCCTTATTGAACTTTACAGAGTTTCTTTTATTTCTTTAAGTGTTCGCCATCCTTGGAGTGTACGAACTGTTAATAAAACGCCGTTGTTCACGGTGCATGCAGAGACATACTAAATAGTTATTTACATTTACAGTAGAGCAAATTAGACCAGTGAGTGTATAATCAAGTGAGAGTGTTGCTACAAACTATGATTTATTATAAATCAGAGTGTTGTTGAGAGTGTGTATGTAACTATCATTTATAATTTGGATCAGTATTATATTGTTATGTTCGAGCACCGGCACTACATAATGTTTAAATAAAAATTTGAATATACTCAAATGAATTCGAAAACAAATCCGCATGTAACAATTTTAAATATTATTCCATCATTTCAAGTTATTTCGGTAATCAATTCATATTCCACAATTCTAACAAATTTTAAATTTCAATCCATTAAAGTTTTAACTCCATTCGTTGTCGACAATAATTATGTTTATCCTTAAAAAGTCCTTTTGTCAAGCCATCAGCTACCATTTTCTCAGTGCCAATATGTTGAATTTGAAGTGCACCTTCAATGCATTTTTGACGAACAAAATGATGCCTAACGGCGATGTTTACTTCTTGAATGATATGCATCATTCTCATTCAAACGCATAGCACTCGTATTATCACAATAAATCATAGTTGGTTGAGTTTGTAACCAAAATTCATTTTCAAACTGTCGAAGCCAAAAACATTCTTGACCACATTCTTGACTGATAAGATCTGTAGATGATAATGCGATGGTTGGTTGGCGTCTACTACACCAAGAAATAGCTCCACCATTGCGAGCAATGACGTAACCGGTACATGAATGTCTGTCATCAGTCCCACTTCCCCAATCAGCATCGGAGAGACCAACCAGCTTGGATTAGACTTTGGTGAACGTCAGCTTTACATCTTTCGTTCTTTGTAGATATGGAAACATCCGCTTAACTGCTAACTAATGTGACATTCCAGGATTAGATTATTCTTAAATCGACTAATACTGTTGGGTGCAAATGCAATGCTTTACCTAGTTGCTTGAGCCAAATACAAAATACTGCCTACCGCTTCCTGAAATTGCTCATATTTCAATCTTTCAACATCATCCGCACTTTTGGGTGAAATTTTCTTAGACAGTTTTTGATTTGGATCTTCAGGCGTTGCCACTGGTTTACAATCAGCCATTCCAAATCGACACAAAATCTCTGTAATATACTTCCTTTGGTCCAACTGTGTTGTATTATTCGCTTTATCTCTTGTGATGTGCTTTACCTTTATTTTTCATCGTGAATTCACTCATCAGTGTTAATTACAGTTCATCTTTTAGTTTAGCACCGTTCCAAAATATAAGTATATCATCAACATATATCGCGATTAATACCATTGACTTACCGTCAATGCGAAAGTAAACACTAGGATCTACTCTTGATTGTTTAAATGTAACTTTCAGCAAAGATTGACTAAGCTTTTTACGCCACTGTCTGCTCGCTTGTTTCAAACCATATAAAGATTTCGATCATTTGCAGACTCGTCCCGTGTTATCATTGAACGTCTCTGGTTGATACATATAAAATATCTTGTTTTAAGTCTCCTTGCAGAAATGCAGTAACAGCATCCATTTGTGTTATTTGTGAATTATGTTCTACAGCTGTAGACGTTAAATAACGTATAGATGCATACCTGCCAACCGGGGAAAAGGTTTGTTCATAATCTATACCTTTTCGATGTGCACAACATTTTGCCACTAAACTTGCTTGAAATTTTTTAACATTGCCATAATTGTGTTTTTCTTTTGAACACCACTGTGAATTACTTTTTTATTTTTTGGTAAATGACATAATTCGCAAGTTTTATTCTCCAATAAGAAATCCCCATCACATTGGGCGGCGTTAATGCCTTCCAACGCTTCCTTAACTGAAACTAGGTCTACTGTATTTTCGGAAAGTGTAGTGCATCACCGCTCCATCAATTATACGTTGCTTAGGTTGACTTTCTGATCGACGGAGCGGAACTAAAATGTCATCAGCACTGTCGTTATTTTCATCAGAAACGTAGTATAAATCATCTTCACAGCCATTGAAGGCTGCTTCACTTTCATTCAATTTAATTTTATTTGCTGCCGGTGATGACAGCTTTTTTAAGTCTATTGATAATGGCAATGTATCTTCATTATTTTTCTCCATATAAACTACATCACGACTAAAAACTTATTTTAAAGCGTGTGGATCTATTAGTCTCTAACCTTTTGTCCTTTCATCATAACCAAGAAAAATAATTTGTTTCAATTTTTGTCCCACATTGTCCTCCTTTGCTTTGGAATGTGCATCATAGCTTGAAATCCAAAGACACGAAAATGACCAATGTTTGGTATTTTTCCCGTTCACACTTCTACGACGTTTTATTTTTTAAACTTGAATATACTGAGCGATTAACGAAATAAACAGCAGCGTTAAGAGCTTCCGCCCAATACTTAACATGCAACTTAGCATCGAACAACATACGCTTATCCTTTTCTACCACAGTCCGGTTCATCCTCTCGGCCAATCCACTTTGTTCCGGTGTATATGGATTTGTTGTCTGATGTAAAATGCCACTTTGTTTGAAATAACGAACAAATTCATGATTGCAAATCTCTCCGAAATTCTCTGTACGCAAGATCTTTATTTTCCAATTTAGTTGATTTTCAGCTATCTTCTGATATTCTTTAAAACGATCCAACGTTTTACTTTTACGCCACAAAAAATAGACAGATAGTTTTCGACTGTAATCGTCAACGAAAAGTAAGAAATAAAATGCGCCTCAATCGATTTATGTTTCATGGGACCACATAAATCAGCATGCACTATCTGCAAAAGTGAATCCGAACGTGAATCTGTCTTTGGAAATGAATATCTTGTTTGTTAGCCTTCACAACAAACAATGCATTTTTTCTCAATCTCAATTTTGCCACTAATATTAGGCGTGTTTTTTTGCTCCTCTATCCAGCAGAGAGTACAGTATATGCATTAGGCGTGTTTTTTTGCTCCTCTATCCAGCAGAGAGTAGACTATATGCATTGAAAACAACAACACTCCTGCACCAGTGAATTCACTAGTACAGAAATTCTATTCCTCATTTGTAGTTCACGTGTTGAAGTGTAGAATGTGCTCATAGAAAAAAGAAAAGCTGATGAGAAGTTGTCTTTTTTGCGGTGAGGTGGCTTTGGGTTTTTCAGAAAAAGCTCTCATAATGTGTAGAAAGTTAAAAGAAGTAATTTTCTGTTAGTTCTTTTTCTATTTTCTATCGGTTGTGATAGTGCATATTCGTTATTTTCTCCCTTTATTTTCAGCTGTTGTGTGCTACCACAGCAAATACAGCAACCTATGTCAGTCTTAGGGAATGCACTGCTGTTTTATATTAGATCGTTGTTTTTGCGGCATAGTTGTACTCTGCTCTGCATCGGAGCAAAAAAAAAAACACGCCTATTAATTCCAACCACAATACCACTGCTCATTTTTTACAAATCGGTGTAATTAATACGATCCAAGTGTCGATGAGAAATACTGGCTGATGATTTTGAAATCGGCGTAAAAAACATTTACCTTGTCATTCATATGATACATATTATCTACTAGCTCACATGTTGCTATTATTTCATTGTTGTTTCTCATTATAGTGCAACCAGTTTCATGAAATTTGACTATATATCACCCTTCTCGATAACTGGCTCATTGATAACAAGTTGTTGCCAATTGGAGCACACAGAAAACTTTCTTCACTAATATTTCTACATTTTTTCTTCCAGTGTATGTGTGTAATTTCACATCACCACTACAAACTATTGGCAAGTGCATATCATTCGCAAGTTTAATTTTGCCATTTACTTCACTAACAATTGTAAGCCAATTACGGTTTACTGTTAAGTGGTCTGATGCATCGGAATCTATATACCAATGGGGTTTATCGAATTTTCCTACTAAAAAATATAGCACTGAATGCCTGCATGTTATTTTTCTTTTTAGCTGGATTTTCGGAATTTTTTTGAATATTGCACTGAAATTTTGTATGGCCCACTTGACCACACTAATATCACTTAATAATTTTATTTTTCTATTTCATTCCTTTATTGATAACAAACGCAGTAGATCCGTGACAATTTTGATCAGGTTTGGTATCAAGCAATTTGGTTCTAATCAGATCTGCCGAAATCAGGACACCGGAGCACTCAATAGCCATTATCATGGGCGCGAATTTCAATGCCGGTAATCCAGCAAGCATCAATGACCCAATCCAATCCCGACCCCTGCAATTTCTGTTCAGTTTCCATTATGTTTGTAACATATGGCTCGATCGAATCGAAATTTTCTAACATCGCAGATATCAATGTTCGGAGTAATCCAATGCGACGTGTGAAGCCCGTATCATCGAACATTTCCTTGAGTATGTCCCAAATATATTTCGCCGATTCCACGGTCCTAATATGTACGTATAACGTTGAGTCGATGGACAACACCAGTTTCGATTTCGCCTCCGCATTCTTATTTCCTGCCGTCTCGGTCCCAATTATGGTCTTTTTCAAACCATCCAACACCCAATAGTTTTCAACCGTGAACGACCAATCCGAATAATTTACGCGACCTTTTAATTTCGAGATACTCGCTAAATAATTTGCCATTTCTAATGCCAATAAAAATTTCTTTAAATTTCAAACAGCGTTATCTTCGCGTCGATGGGTGACTGGGACAAACTAGATTTATTCTAAATAGTTATTTACATTCACAGTAGAACAAATTAGGCAAGGGAGTGTATAATCAAGTGAGAGTGTTTGTGAATGTAATTATCATTTATAATTTGGATCAGTATTGTCTTATGTTCCAACAAGAACAATTTCTTTTTGTGCTTAGATAAACTTAGGTTTGGTCTTTAACGCAAATTTTTAATATCTTGTCGGAGCAAAATACGTTTAACTAAAAAACTACGTTTTTTTATACGTTGAACTAAAAAAATACGTTTAACTAAAAAACTACTATCTAAAAAAGGATTATGGCTTTTTAAGATAGGCTTTGTATTTTCAAACAATTTCAAAATAGCAAAATATATGAAAATATCGAATGGAGAAAATCTAGCTGGACGTGAGACTATTTCACAGAGCTGCCGGATGGAAAGGCCAAGTGTATGTTTTTGCCAATCACAGGTGGGGAAGATTATGTTTTAAAAAGGTGCTCGAAAACTAAAAACTAATACGACAAAAGTGGTAAAGGCTGCGACCATAGGAACTTATTTTGTAAAGCTGATTCCAGCGAATAAATCTTAGCAAATTAACAAAAAATTAATTAGGGTGATTTATTAATGTCGGAGCAAAAAAACACGCCTATTCATTAGGTGTGTTTTTTTTGCTCCGATACAGAAGAGAGTAGAACTCTGCCGCAATAGCAACGATTTAGTATAAAACAGCAGTGTATTCGCTAAGACGGACATATATTGCTGTATTTGCTGTAGTAGCACAAAACAGCTGAAAATAAAGGGAGAAAATATCGATTTTAAACTACCACACTTCACCTTCTACACATAATGAGGGCTTGTGGCGGCAATGTATCGTTACATTGTCCACAATTAAACGACCGCGCCAGCATAAGTGCGAGCGTGGCATTCCTCCCGTCGCGATAACTTTGCACGTAATCTGATACGCATAGCTATCGTCTTGGTCGGAATGTCATGCTCCATCACATGTTTACAATGTGCGACTCGAACTCATATCTACGATTCGAGCACTGTGCATGTACACAACTGCCGACGAGGCATTTGTGTTTATGTTTCTGGCTCGAGCTCTGTACAGACGCACAAGTGCTGACGAGGCATTTGTGCACGTCTGGACAGAGAATCGAGCTCCGTCCGGATACACAATTGCTGACGAGGCATTTATGTGTGTCTGGATGATGAGGAGCTTACGCCTGCGTGGTCAGAACTTATGACCTTCATAAGTGGCCCGCAGGCAGCGATAATTCTCATTCGTTTTCGCCTTTCACATTTGATTAAACGTAGCACTTTTATTGTAAATAAATGTTTTTGTTACCAATATAAAAAAAGCGTTTTAAGTTGCGATACAAGGACCACAATTGGCGATCCTGCTAAACCGACGACGAACATCGCTCGTCCGAGCCGAGGAATAAACAATCATCCGATCCAACGAACATCGCTCATCCGAGCCACCGACCAACCCGCATCCACGCTTTTTCGAGCGGATAAAACGACCGACGACAGGACCTCCCACGAATGGGAAACACCGAGACGAAACCACTTCAGGGAGACGTCACCAACACGCTCATTTTCAATTCGGCATTGACAGTCGAGAGCCAGCGACTCGAGTATCTGCTGGTCTGCATTCTTATAATAAACACCGCGTCCCTGCTGTACATATTGTACAGGGACCACGTCCGAGGCGTAAAAAGGCGAGCCCAAACATCAACCGGCCCATCGGTTTAACAACCACGATGACGGACAACGAGCCACCGAAGCAAAACCCAACAATGGACGAGTCTGCGAGCACTGCCCACGACGCCGAGCAGCCTGCAGACGTTCAGACACCAGAGGTCAGCCGCACAGCACTTCGAGTTCCGCCTTTTTGGGAGGAAGACGTGGAACTTTGGTTCGAGCAAGTCGAGGCTTACTTTGCGTCAAGCCGCATCACCAGCGACTTGACCAAGTTCCAAAACATCATCGCCAGCCTCGAGATCCGCATCATCCGACAAGTTAGAAGCGCCGTAACCAGCCCGCCGGCTGAAGGCAAGTACGATAATCTCAAGCGAGAGATTATCACTGCCTTCACGGAATCGGCACAACAGCGAATCCAGAAGCTCCTATCAGAAGTCGAGCTTGGCGACCAGAGACCTTCACAGCTGCTCAACCAAATGCGATCACTTGCGGGGACGAGCATCAATGAAACGATGCTAAAACAGATGTGGCTCAATCGACTTGATCTCACGCTGAGGACCATTCTCTCCGCAAACGACGCCACACTTTCGGACTTAGCCACGATCGTAGACAGAGTCCACGAAGTGACACGAGGATCCAGGCCATACACCATCGCTACTGTTACCGAGCAGGTTGCACCAGAAGCCTTTCCACCAGCACTGAGGATCTCTTCCGAGCTTAGTAAACTCACGGGAGAAGTACTGAGACTTGGAAAACAAATCGACCAGCTCCAGCTACAATAAGCAACACAAAACTGTTCCTGTTCGTGCCACGACTATGGGCACACGAGCCGACGAACACCACCAAGGTCACCGCAACGAGCGAGGACTCCATCAAGAGCGCGTACTCCAACCAAGGAGAGCACCGGACTTTGCTGGTACCACGAACACTACGGTCCAGGCGCCAAGAACTGCAGGCCACCGTGCACTCTTGGCAAACAGCAAAAAAATTAATTTCGTCCTCTCCACAAGTGACGACAAAGGCGCGCACCATCCAGCGCCTCAACATCCGCGACGGCAGAACATCATGCGCCTTCTTAATAGACACCGGCGCCGATATTTCCGCTATACCACCAACTATCCGAGAACGCTACAGCCCCGATCCTGGCACGCAGCTACTTGCAGCCAACGGCTCGGCTATACGAACGTTTGGTAAACGGAAATTAACTCTCGATCTTGGACTGCCGAAGTCAATCACTTGGACATTTGTCATCGCAGACGTCAGCTCACCCATCATTGGAGCTGACTTGCTTGAGCACTACGGACTGCTCGTAGACGTAAGAGGACGTAAAATCATCGAACGTACGACTAACGTCTCAGCCGTGGCGAAAGCCCTGAATAAGGACCAGCCACTAAGAGTCAACACCGAGTACGCTGCCCTACTGAACGAATACCAGGACATTACAGTAGCAGCCCCACGCCGTAAATTCGATTGCACGACGACGCACCACATCGAAACGAAAGGTCCTCCAGTTTGCGCAAAAGTACGACGACTACCACCCGACAAGCTCACGGCTGCCAAAGCTGAATTCGACTACTTACAGCAACTAGGAATCTGTCGACCATCCAAAAGTCCGTGGAGCAGTCCCTTGCACATGGTACGGAAGGCCAATGGCGATTGGCGACCATGCGGGGACTACCGAGCGCTCAACGCCTGCACCGTCCCAGACCGATATCCTATTGGATTTCTCCAGGATTGCACAGCAGCACTGCATGGCATGACATTCTTCTCTGTCATCGATCTTCAACGAGCGTTCCACCACATTCCACCAGAATGTGCATCATAGCTTGAAATCCAAAGACACGAAAATGACCAATGTTTGGTATTTTTCCCGTTCACACTTCTACGACGTTTTATTTTTTAAACTTGAATATACTGAGCGATTAACGAAATAAACAGCAGCGTTAAGAGCTTCCGCCCAATACTTAACATGCAACTTAGCATCGAACAACATACGCTTATCCTTTTCTACCACAGTCCGGTTCATCCTCTCGGCCAATCCACTTTGTTCCGGTGTATATGGATTTGTTGTCTGATGTAAAATGCCACTTTGTTTGAAATAACGAACAAATTCATGATTGCAAATCTCTCCGAAATTCTCTGTACGCAAGATCTTTATTTTCCAATTTAGTTGATTTTCAGCTATCTTCTGATATTCTTTAAAACGATCCAACGTTTTACTTTTACGCCACAAAAAATAGACAGATAGTTTTCGACTGTAATCGTCAACGAAAAGTAAGAAATAAAATGCGCCTCAATCGATTTATGTTTCATGGGACCACATAAATCAGCATGCACTATCTGCAAAAGTGAATCCGAACGTGAATCTGTCTTTGGAAATGAATATCTTGTTTGTTAGCCTTCACAACAAACAATGCATTTTTTCTCAATCTCAATTTTGCCACTAATATTAGGCGTGTTTTTTTGCTCCTCTATCCAGCAGAGAGTACAGTATATGCATTAGGCGTGTTTTTTTGCTCCTCTATCCAGCAGAGAGTAGACTATATGCATTGAAAACAACAACACTCCTGCACCAGTGAATTCACTAGTACAGAAATTCTATTCCTCATTTGTAGTTCACGTGTTGAAGTGTAGAATGTGCTCATAGAAAAAAGAAAAGCTGATGAGAAGTTGTCTTTTTTGCGGTGAGGTGGCTTTGGGTTTTTCAGAAAAAGCTCTCATAATGTGTAGAAAGTTAAAAGAAGTAATTTTCTGTTAGTTCTTTTTCTATTTTCTATCGGTTGTGATAGTGCATATTCGTTATTTTCTCCCTTTATTTTCAGCTGTTGTGTGCTACCACAGCAAATACAGCAACCTATGTCAGTCTTAGGGAATGAGCACTGAATGCCTGCATGTTATTTTTCTTTTTAGCTGGATTTTCGGAATTTTTTTGAATATTGCACTGAAATTTTGTATGGCCCACTTGACCACACTAATATCACTTAATAATTTTATTTTTCTATTTCATTCCTTTATTGATAACAAACGCAGTAGATCCGTGACAATTTTGATCAGGTTTGGTATCAAGCAATTTGGTTCTAATCAGATCTGCCGAAATCAGGACACCGGAGCACTCAATAGCCATTATCATGGGCGCGAATTTCAATGCCGGTAATCCAGCAAGCATCAATGACCCAATCCAATCCCGACCCCTGCAATTTCTGTTCAGTTTCCATTATGTTTGTAACATATGGCTCGATCGAATCGAAATTTTCTAACATCGCAGATATCAATGTTCGGAGTAATCCAATGCGACGTGTGAAGCCCGTATCATCGAACATTTCCTTGAGTATGTCCCAAATATATTTCGCCGATTCCACGGTCCTAATGTGTACGTATAACGTTGAGTCGATGGACAACACCAGTTTCGATTTCGCCTCCGCATTCTTATTTCCTGCCGTCTCGGTCCCAATTATGGTCTTTTTCAAACCATCCAACACCCAATAGTTTTCAACCGTGAACGACCAATCCGAATAATTTACGCGACCTTTTAATTTCGAGATACTCGCTAAATAATTTGCCATTTCTAATGCCAATAAAAATTTCTTTAAATTTCAAACAGCGTTATCTTCGCGTCGATGGGTGACTGGGACAAACTAGATTTATTCTAAATAGTTATTTACATTCACAGTAGAACAAATTAGGCAAGGGAGTGTATAATCAAGTGAGAGTGTTTGTGAATGTAATTATCATTTATAATTTGGATCAGTATTGTCTTATGTTCCAACAAGAACAATTTCTTTTTGTGCTTAGATAAACTTAGGTTTGGTCTTTAACGCAAATTTTTAATATCTTGTCGGAGCAAAATACGTTTAACTAAAAAACTACGTTTTTTTATACGTTGAACTAAAAAAATACGTTTAACTAAAAAACTACTATCTAAAAAAGGATTATGGCTTTTTAAGATAGGCTTTGTATTTTCAAACAATTTCAAAATAGCAAAATATATGAAAATATCGAATGGAGAAAATCTAGCTGGACGTGAGACTATTTCACAGAGCTGCCGGATGGAAAGGCCAAGTGTATGTTTTTGCCAATCACAGGTGGGGAAGATTATGTTTTAAAAAGGTGCTCGAAAACTAAAAACTAATACGACAAAAGTGGTAAAGGCTGCGACCATAGGAACTTATTTTGTAAAGCTGATTCCAGCGAATAAATCTTAGCAAATTAACAAAAAATTAATTAGGGTGATTTATTAATGTCGGAGCAAAAAAACACGCCTATTCATTAGGTGTGTTTTTTTTGCTCCGATACAGAAGAGAGTAGAACTCTGCCGCAATAGCAACGATTTAGTATAAAACAGCAGTGTATTCGCTAAGACGGACATATATTGCTGTATTTGCTGTAGTAGCACAAAACAGCTGAAAATAAAGGGAGAAAATATCGATTTTAAACTACCACACTTCACCTTCTACACATAATGAGGGCTTGTGGCGGCAATGTATCGTTACATTGTCCACAATTAAACGACCGCGCCAGCATAAGTGCGAGCGTGGCATTCCTCCCGTCGCGATAACTTTGCACGTAATCTGATACGCATAGCTATCGTCTTGGTCGGAATGTCATGCTCCATCACATGTTTACAATGTGCGACTCGAACTCATATCTACGATTCGAGCACTGTGCATGTACACAACTGCCGACGAGGCATTTGTGTTTATGTTTCTGGCTCGAGCTCTGTACAGACGCACAAGTGCTGACGAGGCATTTGTGCACGTCTGGACAGAGAATCGAGCTCCGTCCGGATACACAATTGCTGACGAGGCATTTATGTGTGTCTGGATGATGAGGAGCTTACGCCTGCGTGGTCAGAACTTATGACCTTCATAAGTGGCCCGCAGGCAGCGATAATTCTCATTCGTTTTCGCCTTTCACATTTGATTAAACGTAGCACTTTTATTGTAAATAAATGTTTTTGTTACCAATATAAAAAAAGCGTTTTAAGTTGCGATACAAGGACCACAATTGGCGATCCTGCTAAACCGACGACGAACATCGCTCGTCCGAGCCGAGGAATAAACAATCATCCGATCCAACGAACATCGCTCATCCGAGCCACCGACCAACCCGCATCCACGCTTTTTCGAGCGGATAAAACGACCGACGACAGGACCTCCCACGAATGGGAAACACCGAGACGAAACCACTTCAGGGAGACGTCACCAACACGCTCATTTTCAATTCGGCATTGACAGTCGAGAGCCAGCGACTCGAGTATCTGCTGGTCTGCATTCTTATAATAAACACCGCGTCCCTGCTGTACATATTGTACAGGGACCACGTCCGAGGCGTAAAAAGGCGAGCCCAAACATCAACCGGCCCATCGGTTTAACAACCACGATGACGGACAACGAGCCACCGAAGCAAAACCCAACAATGGACGAGTCTGCGAGCACTGCCCACGACGCCGAGCAGCCTGCAGACGTTCAGACACCAGAGGTCAGCCGCACAGCACTTCGAGTTCCGCCTTTTTGGGAGGAAGACGTGGAACTTTGGTTCGAGCAAGTCGAGGCTTACTTTGCGTCAAGCCGCATCACCAGCGACTTGACCAAGTTCCAAAACATCATCGCCAGCCTCGAGATCCGCATCATCCGACAAGTTAGAAGCGCCGTAACCAGCCCGCCGGCTGAAGGCAAGTACGATAATCTCAAGCGAGAGATTATCACTGCCTTCACGGAATCGGCACAACAGCGAATCCAGAAGCTCCTATCAGAAGTCGAGCTTGGCGACCAGAGACCTTCACAGCTGCTCAACCAAATGCGATCACTTGCGGGGACGAGCATCAATGAAACGATGCTAAAACAGATGTGGCTCAATCGACTTGATCTCACGCTGAGGACCATTCTCTCCGCAAACGACGCCACACTTTCGGACTTAGCCACGATCGTAGACAGAGTCCACGAAGTGACACGAGGATCCAGGCCATACACCATCGCTACTGTTACCGAGCAGGTTGCACCAGAAGCCTTTCCACCAGCACTGAGGATCTCTTCCGAGCTTAGTAAACTCACGGGAGAAGTACTGAGACTTGGAAAACAAATCGACCAGCTCCAGCTACAATAAGCAACACAAAACTGTTCCTGTTCGTGCCACGACTATGGGCACACGAGCCGACGAACACCACCAAGGTCACCGCAACGAGCGAGGACTCCATCAAGAGCGCGTACTCCAACCAAGGAGAGCACCGGACTTTGCTGGTACCACGAACACTACGGTCCAGGCGCCAAGAACTGCAGGCCACCGTGCACTCTTGGCAAACAGCAAAAAAATTAATTTCGTCCTCTCCACAAGTGACGACAAAGGCGCGCACCATCCAGCGCCTCAACATCCGCGACGGCAGAACATCATGCGCCTTCTTAATAGACACCGGCGCCGATATTTCCGCTATACCACCAACTATCCGAGAACGCTACAGCCCCGATCCTGGCACGCAGCTACTTGCAGCCAACGGCTCGGCTATACGAACGTTTGGTAAACGGAAATTAACTCTCGATCTTGGACTGCCGAAGTCAATCACTTGGACATTTGTCATCGCAGACGTCAGCTCACCCATCATTGGAGCTGACTTGCTTGAGCACTACGGACTGCTCGTAGACGTAAGAGGACGTAAAATCATCGAACGTACGACTAACGTCTCAGCCGTGGCGAAAGCCCTGAATAAGGACCAGCCACTAAGAGTCAACACCGAGTACGCTGCCCTACTGAACGAATACCAGGACATTACAGTAGCAGCCCCACGCCGTAAATTCGATTGCACGACGACGCACCACATCGAAACGAAAGGTCCTCCAGTTTGCGCAAAAGTACGACGACTACCACCCGACAAGCTCACGGCTGCCAAAGCTGAATTCGACTACTTACAGCAACTAGGAATCTGTCGACCATCCAAAAGTCCGTGGAGCAGTCCCTTGCACATGGTACGGAAGGCCAATGGCGATTGGCGACCATGCGGGGACTACCGAGCGCTCAACGCCTGCACCGTCCCAGACCGATATCCTATTGGATTTCTCCAGGATTGCACAGCAGCACTGCATGGCATGACATTCTTCTCTGTCATCGATCTTCAACGAGCGTTCCACCACATTCCAGTCGAACCCACAGACATTCCGAAGACAGCCATTATTACACCATTCGGCTTGTACGAGTTCGTATACATGACGTTTGGATTATGTAACGCTGGACAAACCTTCCAACGGTTTATGCACGAGGTACTACGAGGACTAGACCACGTATTCGTCTATATTGACGACATTCTGGTATTTTCGCCGGACGAACAAACACATAGACAGCACCTCGCAGAAACATTCGATCGACTCCGGAAGTACGCCCTTACAATCAACACAGACAAATGCCAGTTCGGCCAATCCGAGGTACGCTTTTTGGGACACACGATAACATCTGTCAAACTAGTCTCGAATACAAAATGAACAAAAACCACTTTGTGAATTTACTCTTCTCTTTATTTCTTTATCAATCACAAGCCACAACCTTTCTTCTTTACCGCTACTTCCTGACTGACTTCTCCGTCCTACTCGTTCTCCTCTCGCCGCTTCGCGTATCTCTTTTTGAGCGTGACAACTCGGCCATCCTGCTGTGAGATCGTCCCGAGCTCATCGTCTTCGTCTGTGTCGAACGGGTCAACTTCTGGAGAGAGTGAGCACCATCTCTTCATGTTTTCCGTTGAGTGCACTGACGAATATTGTCGTTTGGACCTCGTTGACATCCGCATATCTTCTACAAGATATCGGTCGTTCGGAAGTGCCTTGCTAATATTGTAAGGTCCTTTATATTTTGGTTCTAGTTTATGTGAAGTCCCCGTCGCCGCGGGAACGCTTCGAACAACAACCAAATCTCCTTCCTCGTAGACCGTCGGCTGCTTGTGTTTCTGGTCATACCTCAATTTCCATTTCTCCCTTTCCTTCTCTATATTCGTCAATGCGATTTCTCGTTTCTCCCCGATGGTTTGAGTTGATGTGCGTTCTTCGTGTGACAGTGCTTGAATCACACGATTTTGTACAACATCCCTGAGTTGGAAGTCAAAAATAATTTCATTTGGACTAAACGTAGTGGTGGAATTTGGTTGATTATTCAAGTGAAATTGCAGTTTGTGTAATTTCTGATCCCAATCACGGGCCAAGCTATCGTCGGTGCGTATCAATTGCAAGACGGTTTGGTTCGCACGTTCTACTTGTCCGTTTGCTCTTGGAGTCCGCACAGAAATCTTTCCATGTTGTATTCTATTCTCCTCGCAATATTTCGCAAACTCTCTCGATGTGAACGCAGTACCCCTGTCTGTGATGACTCTATCAGGTAGTCCAAAGAACGATGACAAATCATTCATCATTCGTATTACGGGACGTGTTTTCGTATCACGAACTGCTCTCAGTATAACGTACTTGCTGAAGGGGTCGGAAATTACGATGACATGTTGATTCCCGCTACGACTCCGAGGAAAGGGTCCCACATGATCGACATGCAGTGTACGGAATGGGATCGGGTCAATCGGTTCAGCATGCAACTCCCCTTCGGGCTTACCCCTTTGCAATTTATTGTAGCAGCACTCTGGACATGCTTGGATGAATTCTCGTACCAATTTCCGCATTCTGGGAAACCAAAATAGGTCTCGTACTTTTTGCAACGTCTTGGATTCACCAAAATGGCCCATTTCGTCATGGTATGTACGCAAAATCCGCCAACGTATCGCTTTGGGAACTACAAACCTCAATTCCGATCCTTCTTTTCGGAAAAGTCGTTGATCGTTTAGCACATAGTCCACTTTAATCTGCTTTTCCTGATCAGATGTCGTTAGTCCTCGTAAAACGTTCATTATGTTCGCTAATTTTGGATCTTGTGCCTGCATCGCAGCCAGCCAGTCCTGTGATGACAACTCAATTCTTAGCACTTTATCTGCAACAGTTGGAATACCTGTCTCCTCGTTGACCGATACTCTGCTTAAAGCGTCAACGTGTTGCATTCTTCCATTCGGTCGATGTGCGATTGAAAAATCATATTCCTGCATCCGCAGCCACCATCTTGCGATCCGCCGAACCAGAGGCGTACGTGCCTTGGTCGCGCTGATAGCTGCACAGTCGGTGACTATGTGAAATGATTTCCCCAGCAAATAAATACGAAATCGCTCAATCGTTTCGACAACAGCCAGCACTTCCAGTTCATGGCTGTGGTAGTTTTTTTCGTGCTCGGTGCACTGGCGACTGAAATATGCTACCGGTCGCAGCGCTTCCCCTCCAGAGCTCTGCAACAATACACCCGCGATACTCACATTGCTCGCGTCTGTGTGAACTTCGTGATAAGCATCCATGTCATACGATTGCAGAACTGGTTTGCTCGTAAGCGCTCGTTTGAGAACGTCAAACGACTGTTGTTGGATTTCCGACCAATGAAACGCCTTTTGGTCTTTGGTTTTTAGCAAATTTGTTAACGGTGCTGCTAGTTCTGCGAACTTCTCGATAAATCGCCTGAAATAGCTAGCGAGGCCCAAAAACCTACGCACGTCTGTTATAGTCGTCGGTATTGGGTAATTTCGAATGACATCCGTCTTGACATCGCCAGGTGAGATACCCTTCTCACAAATGGTGTGCCCCAGAAACATAATATTTGATGCGAGGAATGTACACTTGTCCAATCGTAGTGTGAGTCCTGATTCGTGAAGGTGATGAAGAAATTCTTCAAGAGTTTCGACCGTTTCTTCCACGGTGTTGGTTGCGATAATAACTTCATCTACATAGGCAATTATATTTCCTTTCATTCGACGCAAAATGGATCCCATCATCTTCTGGAACACCGCCGGCGCGTTTACTAGACCAAACGGCATTGAGTTGAACTCATATTGGCCGTCATTGGTTACGAAAGCAGTGTATTTTCGAGATGATTCTGCCACCGGAATCTGGTAGTACCCAGACATCAGATCTAGTGTTGTAAAATACCGTCGCCCCGACACTTGCGCTAGCTGCTCCTCGACCGTTGGCATCGGAAATTGTTGTTTCACTGTGATTGCGTTTATTGCACGATAATCAATGCATAACCTGTCACTTCCATCCGGTTTTTTCACCATCACGATGGGCGACGCGTATTCCGATGTACTCTCGCGAATTATTCCATATTCAAGAAGCTCTGCCACTTTTTCTTTGACCGTTGAACGTTGTGCAAATGGAATCCGACGTGGGTGTTGATATATCGGAACCTCGTTTTTCAGCGCAATGTTCAGTTCAATGGTTTTACAGCGACCCAACTGGGATAAATCTGTCGCGAAGCACCGACTATATCGCGATAAAACTCCACGCATCTTATCTTGATCCAGCTGTGGCAAATGATCCATTTCTACTTTTGGTGTGCGGTATTTGATCCTGAATTCCCCTCCATCAATTTCTACACTAATGTCATTTCGGCCAATTAGGTCAACGCCTAGCAAAACTGGATCCGTCAATAGATCGTCGCTCACTACATGAAAATCACATTTAAAAGATGTTGAGTTTATATCCACTGTAGTCCTAACTTTCCCGAGACTTTTTACGTTTCCGCCAGCGAAGCCCGTGAATACTTGACCAGGTTTTTCAATTTGAAGCCCTAGTTCAGCGGCGATAGATTGTTTGAGTAAAGTCTTTTCGCTTCCCGAGTCAACCATAGCACACAGTGGTTTGCCTTTCAACTTCAGTTCGCACTTCGTACATTTTGATGATCCAGTTGCTATGCTGTTGATACGTGCCCGGTCAGTGCAATCTTCAGTTCTGTGTGAGGTTCGTGAACATATGTTGCATCTCTTTCTTCGCTGCGGTTTCGGGCATTGAGCCGATACGTGACCTGGCTGGGAACAATTGAAGCAAATGATCTGACGCTGCGGTGGATGTGGCATTGACCTCGTTGCTTTCCCGTTCCTGTCTCGTTCAGCAGTATCCGAAACTCCTTTCTCTGCATCCCTGACCACTGGCAGGGCTCTCATAGACGTCGTTGGTCGAGCGTTGGCTGTGAAGCGTCGCACAGCAGCTAGCAGATCTGTTGTCGTTGTGATCTGAATACTAGCGATGCTATTTTGAAGCGCCGAATGCGCAACTCCCGACCGGTAATACTTGATAATGTCAACTTCACTCAGACTCCCTCGTCTTCCTATTGCCACCATGCGATGGAAGAAGTCTTCAGCCGTCTCAGTTTGTCTTCTCGTAGTTGCACTCATCTTCAAGTGAATATCTGCATCACTTTCGTCGGTGGGAAAGTCTCGTAGTAGTTGCTCTGCAAACTCATCAAGCCGAATATGTGCCGTCTCTAGTCCGTCGACCCAGACTCTGGCGTTCCCCTTCATTTTTGTAACTAGTGCACACATCAACACCTTTTCTTCCCACTCATACGCACAAGCCAAGTACTTTACTCGCTTCACAAACTGAGATGGTGTTAACGACGTCTCTGATGACGGGTCAAAATCAGGCAGTACATCAATTACGTCTCTCACTGAGCACTGTAACCGTGGGCGCTCGACTGTATCATATGTCATCCGTGGCTCACGTTGTTCTCTCGGACGATTTTCAAGTATGAGTTCTGCAGTGGTTTTCCGTTCGCCTCTACTAGCTCCCTGATCGTTAGTTGCACACACGTTGCCAAATTTGTTCCGTTCATTCGTGTTGGTGCTCGCTTCTCCACTCCTGTCCATGTGTCCTGGTACACTATCGTCGGTTCGATCTTGAGTGCTTGCACTTTCGGGTCCGCCATCTTTATTTTCCGGTTTTGCCGACATGTCAGCTAGTCTATTCGTGACTTGTGCCATCGTTTTCGCTATCGACTCCACCAGATTTCTTAGATCCCGCACTTCCTCAGCTAAGCTCTCCGGATCATCGTAACTGTCCTCGATTTCGATGCTTTCGGCACCGACCGCTTCGGACAAACGTTCTATCAGCTGCGCCTTGTTTCCATGCGTGTGCAGCTGACGTTCGCGTAGTTGTTCACGTAAATCATTAGCCGTTAAACTCGCGATTTCTACCGTTTTCGGCATTTTTATTTTGTATAGATCCCACTTCTGATTGTCAAACTAGTCTCGAATACAAAATGAACAAAAACCACTTTGTGAATTTACTCTTCTCTTTATTTCTTTATCAATCACAAGCCACAACCTTTCTTCTTTACCGCTACTTCCTGACTGACTTCTCCGTCCTACTCGTTCTCCTCTCGCCGCTTCGCGTATCTCTTTTTGAGCGTGACACATCGCATGGGTTGAAACCTCTTCCAGAAAAAACGGAAGGCATATCCGCGACTCCCAAGCCCAGCACGGTCCATCAACTGAAATCTTTTCTTGGCATGCTCAACTTTTACCGGCGGTTCCTGCCAAACGCTGCACAGAACCAACGCCCGCTGTAAAAACTTATAATCAGGAATCGGAAGCGAGATAAAACAGCGCTGGAATGGACTGACGAAGCGGTAACAGCATTCGAGAAGTGCAAAGCAGATTTAAGCAATGCATCATCGCTAGCGCATCCAGATCCATCAGCAACTTGGTCACTATCCGTGGACGCTTCAGACGAAGGAATCGGAGCCGTACTACATCAGACTACGAAGTCTGGTACATCACCTCTAGGATTCTTTTCACGCAAGCTGACCGACACCCAGCGACGATATAGTACCTACGATAGGGTACTACTGGCGATCCACGAAGCGATCAAGCACTTCCGACACATGCTCGAAGGTAGAGTTTTTACTGTATTTTCGGACCACAAGCCACTACAATTCGCCTTCCAACAACGGCCGGAGAAAGCATCACCGAGCCAACAACGTCAACTGGACTTCATCTCCCAGTTCACGGTTGACATCCGCCACATTCCGGGCCGGGATAAAGCTATCGCGGATTATTTGTCTCGGGTAAGTGCTATCAACACCATCGACTTCTTTTCTCTCGCTTCAGCTCAACAACACGATCAGGAACTTCAACACTTGGTTGAAGATCAAACGCAATAGCTTGAGTGGAAGAAAAAGGAGTTGACTGGCTCAAATGCTCCGCTACACTGCATCGTCACGAACAACAAGGTTCGACCATATGCACCGCAACAGTTCAGGAGAACGATCATGCAAATGATCCATGGCCTTGCGCATCCCGGCATCCGCGCAACGAGAAGACTCATCACTGACCGTTTTTTTCTGGCCAGCCATGAACGTCGACATAAACAACTTCATCCGAAGTTGTATCGCCTGCCAACGAAACAAGGTTGGACGCCACGTGAAGTCTACACTTCAACGCTACACGCTTCCAGATGCCAGGTTCGAGCACATCAACGTCGACCTCATCGGACCACTATCACCAAATGAGGGATACCGATACTGCTTGATCATCATCGACAGGTTCACGCGTTGGCTTGAAGCTGTCCCACTCCAGAACATCACCGCAACATCAGTCGCCGAGGCGCTAGTCAATGCATGGATTAGCCGCTTCGGAGTACCAGCACGGATCACTACCGACCTGGGACGCCAGTTCGAAAGCCAAATCTTTGCTGAGCTGACACGGATTCTGGGGATAAACCATCTGCGGACAACACCATACCATCCTGTGGCCAACGGCATCATCGAGCAATTGTAGTCCTTGAGTCGCAACTTAAAACGCCTTTGTATAATATTGACAATAAACTACTTTATTTAACAATTAAAATGCGAATGTACAATGTTGATATCGAGGCCGGATCGTATCGAATGCAAATGAGGAATGAGAAAGATCGCCGCCTGCGGGCCACTTATGAAGGTCATAAGTGCTGACCACGCAGGCGTAAGTTCCTCATCATCCAGACACACATAAATGCCTCGTCAGCAATTGTGTGTCCGGACGGAGCCCGATTCTCTGTCCAGACGTGCACAAATGCCTCGTCAGCACTTGTGCATCTGTACAGAGCTCGAGCTAGAACATAAACACAAATGCCTCGTCGGCACTTGTGTATATGCACAGAGCTCCCCCGAAACTCCCCCGAAAACTGGCTTAAGATAAGGCAGGCCTTATTTGGAGTCTGCTGTAGGCTGCAAAAGGCCAGCTCGGGTCCACCACCTACGGTGAACGATGCGGGCTGGCACAAAGGAATCCGGCTAGTTGCGTGTGGAGACCAACGATCAGCCAATTTCTATAAGCAGGCAATCTCCGAGCTGGGGGAACTCTGGCCAGGCGCCAAGATTAAGGTGGTGCACAAGGGTGCGATTCCCAGCCGGCCTAGATGCAGGACTTGGATTCCAAGTTTCCACTCGGATCCAGTGGAAGTCCTGGAAATAGTGCGGCTTTTCAACCCGGATCTTCCAACGGAAAATTGGAGGGTTGCGAAGATTGGAGAGCCAGTAGACAACCGGCGGGAGGCTCTCTTCATTATAAATGAAGAGGCACTCCCGGTCTTAGATGCCCGAAAAGGCATTATCAGGTATGGGGTCGAAAAGCTAGCCCTACGGATCTACCGAAGCGACAGGCCAAAGAGCTCTGCTGCGGGAGATCCAACACCTGATGAATCTCACCTTAAACAGGTGACTCACAGAACGGGGAACCCACCTAATAAGGGGTTGGACACATCTTCGAGGGCGACATCTGAGGATGAATCCGATGTGGAATCCCTATATGCAGACGGGGTTAGTGTCGGGACTACCTCCGAGTTGGGTGGCTGCCTGGACCTCATGACTCTGGAAGCAGAGGAAGAGGCTGGGCAGACATCTATGTCAGAGGGGGAGGACCTGGATCTAACCATCGTCGAAAATAATTGATGGTGAAGGTATTGCAGATCAATCTTCACCATTCCAAAGTAGCATCAGCTAACCTGCTCCTCCGGCTGTCTAGGACAGAGGAGGAACTGATTCTAATCCAAGAACCATGGGTTGCTAAAAACCGGGTTTGCGGGTTAAGCACTGATGGATACAGACTAGTGGTACCCGATGGCTCACCTGAGCCTCGTGTCTGCATTCTTGTCAAGAAAACCATAAACGTCCTTGTACTACACAATTTCAGTGACAGGGATAACATTGCTATTGCAGTGGAAATCGACCAGAGATCATACTGGTTTGTTTCTTGCTACATAGCACACGATCATGGCAATAGCCCACATTGTGACATTGTCAAGGGTGTTGTGGCTGAAGCCACAAAGATTGGTGTGCCTCTTATTTTAGGGGCTGACTCCAACGCTCATAGTGAAGTATGGGGTAGCTCCAACACTAATGGCCGAGGTCAGGAACTTTTTGACTTCATCTTGGTCCACGACCTTTTCATCGCCAACACTGGTAGCGAACCAACCTTCCTTACCTCAAGCCGCAAGGAGGTTCTTGATGTTACCTTGATTAGTGGGCGGCACGCGCATCTCCTCCGTGACTGGAGGGTTCTACAAGAGTGCTCATTCTCTGATCATAGGTACATATCGTATAACGTGGCTGGCCGCATCTCTGCTGTGCAGGCAGCCTTTATCAACAGAAAGAGGGCAGACTGGAAACTATTTAATTCTCTGATAAGATCCTCACTGGAAACTGCTCCTAGGAGCATTGACTGCTACCATGAATTGGATCGGGCGGTTGAGACCTTTACTAATTCTCTCAATTCCGCGTCTAGGGAAGCATGTAAGCCACCCTCGGTCAGGGGCAATCCTAAGCCTCCCTGGTGGAGTATGGAAATCAGCACCATACGGAGAGAATGTAGGAGGGAGTTTAATAGCTCGAAAAGATCTAATGACTGGTCGGTGTATAAAACGAAGCTGAAGGCTTTTAAGTATGCCATACGCAAGGCTAAGAGGTCCTCATGGAGATCTTTCTGTGGCAATGTAGAGAGTCTCAGCGAGGCGAATCGTCTTCGCAAGGTATTAAGCACGACACCAAAGGCTATGGGGTGCATCATGGACCCTGAGGGCATTTGGACTAGTTCGAGCGCAGATACTCTAAACGTTCTCATGGACGCACATTTCCCGGGCAATTATTGCCCTATAGAGACAGTGCACCAAACGGAACTAAATTACGGTAGAGCCCCACCGTTCAGAATATCGAACTCTCAGCTGAGGTGGGCTATTAACTCCTTTGAGCCGTTTAAATCCCCGAGCCCTGATGGCGTGCTTGCGGCTGACGTTCAGCAGTCAATGGAAGTATCGCTACCATGGCTCAGAGAGATATATAACGCTTGCCTACGCTTCTCGTATGTTCCCACCAGCTGGCGGGAAACTAGAGTTGTGTTTATTCCGAAAGCAGGAAAAGTTTCTCATGTTAGGCCAAAGGACTACCGTCCAATAAGTCTTAACTCAGTCCTGCTTAAGATTTTCGAAAGGATCATTGATTACCATATTAAAAGATCAATCGATCCTATGTTGATCTCGCAGTCACAACACGCTTATACCAAAGGTAAATCTGTTGAGACTGCTCTTCACGTCCTTATTGAGCAAGTTGAGAGATCTCTTGTGCTTAAGGAATATACGCTTGCCGCCTTCTTGGACATCGAGGGGGCCTTCAACAATGTAAATTCTAACGCAATTATTGAGGCTCTCTCGGTTCTTCATGTGGACGAGCGGCTGATTGCTTTTATTGTGCAGCTTCTCAAAAGTAGAGTGGTTATCTCTTCACTGGGGGATGCCAGCGTAAGACGAGGAGTTAGTACGGGCACACCTCAGGGTGGAGTCCTCTCTCCCCTGCTGTGGAACATCACGGTGAATACTCTTCTAATGAGACTGGACCGCGCTGGCTGCAAAGTGATTGCTTATGCAGACGACATAGCTGTAGCAGTGTCGGGAAAGTATTTATCGACGTTATCGGAGAGGCTAAATCACTCTCTTGACATACTTTCACGTTGGAGTCGTGAGTGCGGCTTGAATGTGAATCCTAACAAAACGGAACTAGTGCTGTTTACAAGGAAGTACAAAGTTCCTGATTTTGAGTTACCCAAGTTGAATGGGGTCTCCATTAACTTAAGCCAGAGGGTCAGGTACTTAGGGCTGATTCTTGACTCGAAGTTACTATGGACCTATAATGTAGCAGAAAGAGCTCGGAAGGCTTTCAATGCACTTTACTGCTGTAAAAGGGCCATAGGAGCGAATTGGGGATTACAACCTCGTACTGTTGCTTGGCTTTACACTGCTGTGGTTGAGCCAATTCTACTGTTTGGGGTGGTGTTCTGGTGGCAGGGTGCTATTAAGGATATCTGCAAACGGCACATTGAAAAAGTGCGGAGAATAGCTGCACTACTTGTAACTGGTGCGCTTCGCTCCACCCCCACTAAGGCACTCTTCGTGCTACTTCATTGGCTGCCAACCAATCTACTTATCTTACAGCAAGCTTATCTTGCTGCTGTGAGGCTAAATTGTATCTCGGCATGGAGTAGAACAGAATTCGGCCATGCGAGGATTTTGGTCGAAGGAGTTCCTGCTCCAGCGGGTGTTGACTACATTGCTCCGCAGTGCCTACTAGATTTGGAATTCACAACTCGCATTCCTGGTAGGGATGAATGGCGTGATGGTGTCACCCTCGAAAGTGGGCTTATCCATGTGTACACTGACGGCTCAAAGCTAAACAATAGAGTCGGAAGTGGTGTGTACTCAGATAAGCTGAATCTCAAGCTGCTTTTCCGTCTACCAGACCATTGTAGTGTCTTTCAGGCGGAGGTTGCGGCTATTTTACAGGCAGTCGACTGGCTTCTGTGTAATCGAATATTCGGGGTAAATATTGGCATTTTCACAGATAGCCAAGCGGCTATTAAATCCCTTGCTGGTCCTTGTACAGTTTCCATGATTGTTGCTGAATGCCGTGCATCTGTTAGGGAGATGTCGAGACATTCAGTGGTTCAATTGATTTGGGTACCGGGACATAGGGGTTTCCAGGGCAACTGTGAGGCCGATGAGCTAGCAAGGCTTGGAACCTTGCTACCGGAGGTCTCCTGCTCCCTCTCAATAGGTATACCGATGTCATCGGTCAAACTGGCCATTAGGCAAAAATATCTCGAGGATGCTAAGAGGTCCTGGACAGATGAATCATCCTGTGCAATAGCAAGGCAGTCCTGGGTATCCGTGGATGCGCATCGCACCAGGCAGCTTTTAGGCTTGACTCGAAGCGCTCTACGCTGCACAGTGGGAGTTCTTACGGGCCATTGCCTCATAGGACGGCATGCACAACGATTGGGAGTGCAGTTTAACGATTTCTGTCGGAGTTGTGGCTCTGAGGATGAGGAGAAGTCCGTCCTCCACCTCTTGTGTCAGTGCCCGGCGTTGGCAAGAAGAAGGTTGGCGGCAATTGGTGCTCCCTTTCTCTCAAACCTGACCGAGTTGTCCCTGGTTAATCTAAAGGGGATAGCGCGATTTGTAAAGGGAAGCAGATGGTTTCCCGAATTCAGTGATTAGGAGAGAGTCACAAATTAGTGTGGCATCACAACGGGCCTCTCATGTGCCTATGTGTGTCGGACGGCAGACCTATGTAGACCGGCAGCCACTTTAACCTAACCTAACCTAACCATCAGCACATTCTATAATTCAGCACGTGAACTACCAATGAGGAATATAATTTACTGTACTAGTGAATTCACTGGTACAGGAGTGTTGTTGTTTCCAATGCGTATACTCTGTTCTCTGCTGGACAGAGGAGCAAAAAACAAGCCTATTATTGTGGCTATCGAGAGTACAATTAAACGATTTCGAACCGTCTCGTCGTAGCCAAGTTGTTCTACTTTACTAGACACGCAAATGTATGGCACGTAAATTATCACATCGAAATTTTCTGGCCTTTTACATTCCCTGTCACTTCTGTTTTTAGACGATCTTTCCGCGATCGATCACATGTGGCCGTGATTTGAGTTAATAGAAATAATCTGTTTTTTGCTAACCTGACGAGCATACAAAAATGAACCATGTTCAACGTGCTAAAATAGAAGATGCGTCAAACCAAAGAGTAAACGAAGAAAAAAAAAATGAAGAGCAAGAACGAGGACGGGGAAAGAAATTATACTGCTATGAAATGCATTTAAGGTACAAATACTTTATAATTTAAAATGCATACGTTCAATACAATCGTGAAATAAAAACACCAAATTACTCAGTCAAAACAATGCAAATACAGTCAAATCACTATATATCGAAGGTCTTTATCTTTATCAACAAAAAGGAAACAATGTGCACGTGAATCGTGGGTATATTGAGATCAGAATTTAGTGCTAGAAAGCATTATTATTATGGTTCAAGAGAATCGTTTGTTTTTTGGTGGGATAGTGGGAAGCATTCTTAGCTTATTGACAAAGTAAAAGCTATTAACGAAGTCAAAAAAGTTAACAACGGAGAATGCCAGTGATTTTAAAATTCCTCCAGTTACGTTATCGACAACTTTAAAGAATCAGAAAAAATATTTTAAGGCTTCGGAAATATATTTTAATATTCCCAGTTTTCCCAGTTTCGAAGTGAAAGACCATGGTTTGCCAGTGACGGGATCTTTAATTTTGGAAAAGGCCAGACAATTTTCAAAGGAGTTAGTTATCAAATACTAGGGAAGTAATGACTGACTCGAAAATTTTAAATCAAGAAAAGGTAATATTTAGTGTGGCAAAACAAATTTTGCATTGTTAGGTTCCAATTTTTATACGCTAAAGTGGTGCTGTACCAGAAATCCAATGCGAATACTATCGAATTAACATCCTGAAGAAATTTTGGGAGTGATATTAATCCAACGATATTTTTTTAATATGGGTAAACACTGCCCATTTTATAAATATACACCTGGTAGAACTTTGATATTTAAAGGAGATAAATGCCATTTAAGAAAAAGAGCAAGGACCGGATTACTGTAATGGTGGCAGCTTTATGAGTGGAAATGAAAAACTTGATCTGATAGCAATCAGAAAATCGGAGATAGCCATATCTTTCAAAAATCAAAATGTCAAACATTACCAGTTAAAAAGCGTGGATGACTTCTAACATTTATACATTTTGGTTGTCTAAAATGAATAAAAAGGTTTCTAAAGAAAAAATGTGAAATTTTAATGTTTTTTGGGAACTGCCCAACACATCCTAAACTTCTTGCATGTGATTCGAAAGCAATTCGAGTAGAATTTTCACCCCTGAATACTACATTAAGTTACAGCCTTTGGAAAAAAGAGCGATAAACAACTTGAAGCATTATTGCCGCAAAAGGATTGCACAGAGAAACTTGCGGCAATTAAAAATATTTGAAGATATTTTTCCTGTATATTTATTGGAAGGCATCAAAATGAGTCCTGGGAGGCAACATGGGAGACAACTCCTGGGATGCAACCACCGGGTTAGTCACGGGAAACATTTTCCGCATAGTAGAATCAACAAAAGGTTAAAAACATCATTCAGCTGGATGGTTGTTTTTTCAGAAGTTAGGGAGCAGGTAGTAAAATATCCAATGCCAGACGAAATTCTCCCAGAATGAGATCAATATCAGGAAAATTTTCCGAAAATTCATAATATAGCTTATCGAGAATTTCTCGCTGTAGACTATCATGCCGTTTCAATTAGATGCTGAAATTTTGAATGCTACTCTGACATCGTACGAAGAAGCAAGTGATAGCGCATTTTCAGACGACGATAACATGGAAAATTCCACATCTAAAGAAGTTTTCTTTGCACTTCATATGCTGGGTGGCTGATGAAAGACGCTACTAAAAAAATATAATAGCTTTTTTTTCTGTGTAATTAATCAGTTCCATTATTTATTTTACAGATTGATTTTTAATTTCATCAAAAATGGGCGGTCGGGATAATGAAACAAGAATTTAGATAGTGCACCGCTATCATGCATTAGAGTCTGTGATTTACGCCCCAAGAAAATTTAGGTGCACGTTTGGCAGCTCTCTGAGCAGGTGGACTGCAATGGGGCTCGCAAACAGTTTTGCCGAGCATACAAGCCAATCCTAGTCTTTCACCAATGAGCTTTTCTCCTCAAATGGGTATCAGCAGACGGTCACTACAGACAGTTATGCATAAAGATCTACATTTATTTTCTTATAAAATTCAACTAACCAGCAATAGTCCAGTGAAATCCGACATAAAAAAGGCGAAACTTCGGAAAAATTATTGGAAAGCTGAATTTTGGTGTGAACCTTGGTACTGGCGTGTTGAACAAAATGTCAAAAGTCGCCATCGATCCGAGAGCTGCGTTACTTTTTATACGGGGTCAAAGGTCACCAAAAGTTACCTTTCCTAAATATCTCAGTAGGTTAGGTTAGTGGCCACCAGTTTGGGCCCATTTGCCACCCTCATAGACAATCACACGCATTCACACTTACAGCCATGGCACTGGCGGGATTCGAACCCGCAGGCCCCGTAGCACGCGGCTTTTTGGCCTGACGCCTTAGCGAGCAGAGCTACCGGGCCCCCAAATATCTCAGTAACGGTCACGTCTTCAGAAAAACAACGTATGACGAATTTGTAGCTTAGAAAATGTTCAACAAAAAAGATCTGATAACTTTTTCTTGTAACCATAACCGTTTTTGAGATATATTGATCTAAACATGTGCTACTAACAGCATCTTCTTTCTCAACGGCATAGCATAGCACCACAGGGACATGACACGTCTCGAAACCAATTTGCACCTGAAATTACGTGACCTTGGCCTGATCATTCATGGGATAAGACGGTATGGAAAAAAAACTAAAAAAACCGGTTATTTCGGGGTGGTGTGATAGAAAAAAAACGCATAAACATTCCAAGTCGCAATCAAAATCGCATAATATCAAAATGCCGTTGGGAAAGAGGATACTGTTAGTAGCAAATGTTTAGATCAATATATCTCAAAAACGGTTATGGTTACAAGAAAAAATTAAAATCTTTTTGCTGGAAATTTTTTAAGCTTTCACCACCATGGACCTTTAGTTTGTAGTCCACGGGCAAAGCTACCATGAATACCAGAGCGTACAGTGTAAATTTCCCCGGACTACAAACTAAAGGCAACCGACTTGCCGATTCGATCTGAATTTTTCGAGATCATTCAAATGGTCGAAAGTATGAACTGCATGTTCATGTGTGAAGATACCTATTTTGATCCGAACGGCAATGTTAACAAAGGCAATTGTCAAATACGGAGTGACTCTAACCCACAGATACTCCATGGGACGGAATCGCATCCACTTCGAGTCACAGTGTAGTGTGCAGTTTCATCAGGGGCGGCTCGAAGATGTACGCAACGGAAGCAGTGCTTCCCTTGCTTAACCACAAAATTGATTAAATAATCAATACGTAACAATCAAAAGATTTACAATCATTAATTAACAATCAATGGAATAACATTTATTTTCTTACAAAAGGCAAAATTCCATCGCTACTATGAATCTAATGGTTTTATCTTATAACAGTCCAACTACAGAGCTTCACGTTAATTTTACAGCGACACAACGAAAACTCAAACGTTTTACTACAAACTACAAGCACTGTATACCATTCAATTCAAAATATACAGTTCATTGAGATATACTACACACAACACTGAAGTGATCTTGCTTCAATGCTTAAACTCGTCGTTTTCGCATATATCTACTTAGACGCTTTGCCTAACTGATGCACACAAAAATTTTACAATCAATGTACTCAAATAGTATCGCAGACGCTGGCTCAGTTCGCAGCGTCTTGGTGGATAGAAAAATTCAAAAAACCCTTGCCCCATCCACCCGCTGAACGACCCGAAAGCCTTTGTTAATGAATGAACTTAATACGCTGCAATAGTATCCGCGTCTCCTATTTGCCCTCATGATTTATCTGTAGATTCTCTTCTGCTCCTCTTCTTACGAGCCGTTCCCCTTAGAAATTGATGCATTTTCTGCTTTGTTCACATGCACACATGTACGATGCAAGCCATTGTGATGTTCATGTGGGGAATAGAATAGTAGAAGTTACATTTTTCGTGTGCAGTTTTCCCCAGATCGGTTTTTTGTGTCTGTTTTGGGTTTGCTTTCGCATCGTAAGAAAATATTAAATATATAAGACGTAGTTTTTTGGTTCTGGTGCTTTGGTGAAATGACCACTTGATTGCTATAGACGCCTATGTTGACGCTGAAAATTCAGCCGCGTCGCTATTATGGTTGTTCCCCGTCACGATCTACGTTACGAGTTGTTCCCCTTCTGATTCGATGCCTTTTATGCTTTGTTTGCATGGTATATGTACGGTGCAAGTGATTGTGATGTTGATATGGAAAATATGTAGGAGTTAAATTGTTTCGTGTACAATTTTCTCCAGATCGGTTTTTTTGGATCTGTTTTGGGTTTACTTTCGCAAATTGAGTTTCTCGGTTCAGGTGCTTTGGGTTAAATGACCACTTGATTGCTTTCGCCTATGTCATTTCTATGCTGAATTTTTGAAGTGTTTTCTTTAGCATTTATAATTTATATTAGGTGCGCTTTTTTATGTCTTCTTCGCAAAAAAGGTGCGGTATAACAGGTGCGACTTTTGACTTTAATTATTTTGTATTGTCAGTATTGATACAGTCGGTTATATAAAAAGATTGTTTTTAAAGTAAATTATAACATAAAGCTCGTTAAAGTGAGAGCGTATTGAATAGATTATGTTTTGACAAGTTAATATTCACGCGTTTAATATAGATTTTAATGTGCAAAACCAAAATTAATGTGATTGTCCCATAGAGTATTTACTGCGGTAGTCTTTTTCATTGAGGATCTTATTGAGTCTTAGCAACCAAGACCACTAATTTCGCTCAGTCAACTGTTTGCAAAATGTAACTATATTAGGCACTTTTATTGCAAATTATATGTGGAATTTATTTTTATTGTGGCATTGGCTATTTCATTTAATTTGCAAAAACATGCATTTTATTCTTTACTATGAGCTAAAAAACTTTCACCATTTATTTAGCCTGTAATATGCTTTCAATTTAACTTTTTTTATAATTCAAAGAAAAGTTTAAAAAAAATAGTAATTTTTTTTGCTTTCAAATACTATACATAATTTGAGCCATTGTCAGATTTCTGATCTTAGCGAGTAGGAATATCACTGAAATAAGCTGTTGACAATCAATCATTAACTTTTAATGCAAATATGGTCAGCATTGAAATACCTAATTAATTTTTTACACGATATTTCAAAAAAATCGCATGTATAGTTTACTACGCGCTACTTAAGTATGCTTTTTTATATTATATGCTTATATATTTTGCGTGTGCTTCCCTTAGTCTCAAAACCACGAGCCGCCATTGAGTTTCATCAAGCTGGATTGTCGGGCCTTACTTTTTCGAAGAGTTAAGATCAATGGAGACAGTCCTTTGAGGATATTGTAAGAGTTTTTTGCGGTAACAGAATCTTTTTCAACTCTGTGTGGGTTCAATAAGTGATGCAACTTCTCATGTAACCGGGACTGCTCTGACAGAATTGTTGCGAAAATTCCGCAAAAAGTGATTTCCAGAAACTACGCATTCCGTTGACCCCCA
The DNA here is from genome assembly GCA_963978885.1 of Nemotelus pantherinus. Classification (NCBI taxonomy): domain Eukaryota; kingdom Metazoa; phylum Arthropoda; class Insecta; order Diptera; family Stratiomyidae; genus Nemotelus; species Nemotelus pantherinus. The sequence continues at coordinate 97,146,012 of OZ022263.1, read as the reverse complement.
TGGTCACCTAATATTACTTAAGGTGCTTGATTTTTTCTTGTGGATCTATTGCAAACAGGAAGTTTACAAACCAAAACCAAAAAAAGAATGATTGAAAGCAATCCCTTCGAACCATAACTGAGGCTATTCCCGTTGCAATCATCCAGGCACTCATGAATAATATTTTGATAAGATGTAAAAGCGTCACCGAGCTTGGGGATGATAAAATTTTAAATAAAAAAACTTAAGAAAAATGAATTTTTTGAATGAATAAAGAAAAAATAAATTATGAGAAATCAATAGAGTTGAGATGCTTATGTGACATATTCACCAGCAACCCTGTGTTAGAAAATTTGCATAAGCGACTTTAAAAACACAAAGCACACTAAATTAATTAGAATATTTTAATTTTAAGGCCAATACTGCCTTTTGAAGCTATATATATTTTAATTTGTTGACAGATTTTGATGTTTCGAGGATAGTCTACTCTCTCCTTCACTGTCTATCGGTCTAGTTCTGATGTAACTTTAAAACTTATTCCTGCTGCTTAGTATCAAACTATAATTTCTACCGAATCGCTACATGGTAGCTAGCATGTGACGCCGTTCTATTACGTGAAATTTATAGCTACCCAGGATGCTCAGTCCTGCACGGACCATTGATTCGAAATCCTTTGATGGTCATATTATACCATCACCTTACTAGCTCTGGCGCTGGGAGTCAGGGTTTATTTAAATCAAATATCAAGTAATCAAGAAGTAGTTAGTGATCAAAACAATAGGAAACGATGAAAAAAGGGCCATTAAATGCATAGTAACAGAGAGAATATTTAAATCTAATTTTCTACCAACTTACCGATTATGTCCAGTGATATAAGGCCTCTGATTATTCAATTCATTCTCGTCCAATTCGAGAAACTCAGTAAGGCTCGGTTTTTGACGACGCGGTCGACAAACCAACAGATTTGTTACGCTAGTACGTCGTACCGGACCGGTTCGGGCGAATGCACATCCCGTTGCCGGTCCGACCAGATCATGTGGCGAACCAGTGTACGACCCGTCGTACATATCGTTGATCGCTACATCGATCCTGGCACCGTTCTCCGGCATTGGTACGTATGTGAAGGTGAAGCGGGCATGACACAATTTCAAATGCTTCAGCAGCGAATACAATGACATGCAATTTAAACTGCACCACGGACAGTGTAGGTCATCGCATGGCTCGGTTTGTTGACGAGAATTATTGTTGTAGATAAACTGATAGATTATGTTGAATGGTTCTTCGGATTTTGTAGGCACCAGTGAGGCAACATTTGCGGATGTGTTCTTGAGACCATTTCGGGTAAGAGCTATGGTGTTATTGTTGTGATTAAGATTATCGTTTAGATCGGCAACGTCGTGCCCATTCGTCATAATCGGGCTGACCGGAGATTTAACTACGGGCTTCGGTCGATCAACGTAGCCTGAGCACATTTCAGTCGTCCATTTCAAGCAGAACTTCAATGTCGGGCACTTGCTGAAAACGTCGAACGGATTGTCGGGTTTCTCGAAAATATCTAAACTAGTCTCGTCCGGGATTACTTCCCACTTTGAATACTTTTTTGGCGAGTTATTTTTGACGGTAGGCACGATTTCCTGCAGTGCTAACTCATATTCACCCTCGGCAAGAAGGCACCGGCTGTGTTTATCGAATATTACCAATTCTGAACCGTAGATTTTCGTATTTGGTTTGGAGCGTTTCGAGTTTGGCTCTGTAATTTGATTGAAGTTAATGAAGATTTCTTGACGCTTTTTAAATATTTGAGATCAGATACCTTCATCACCTTCCAGAACCATACTATATTTCGGCAATGTCTCAACTCTGAGTACAAGAATATACGAACGATTAAGTGGTGCGCCGAGCGGTTTGAACGAATCAACTGGTATACTAATTGCTGGAATTTTACCATTATCTTCTGTCCCTGTCGGATTCACCATAACGTCGGATGTCCCGAACTGCACCATCGAACGGGAAAAACCATTATCGCTTCGAACTTTCTCCTTAAAATCTACAACTTCAACTTACATTAACTTCCATCAGTGCTTCCGAACTATCCTTACGTTTCTTATGAGAGATCTTCAAAAGAATCGTTTGCACGCGTACAATATCATCGCATTTCATATTATCGCATAAAGTTTTATCGAAGAATCCGAGAAACATTAAGGTCATGTAGTCACCGAGTAAGGTAGTTTTGTCGACCAGGCTGGACGTGTTGAGTTTTTCCGAGAGCATGGAATCGACTTTGAAGTCAATACGTTTTTTGTTGGTGCGTGACATTCGATGTTTCATGTATGTAAGGGAGCGATGTAGGAAAACGGGCTGAAAAGCGATTGGGATGCGATTACATGAAATGTTATGTTGGAAAATGTTTACTTACAGATATCATGTTCCTTGTTCGTAAGTACCTGTAGATCTGTGTTGGCTCTGAAATTTGAAACAGCATTGAAAAGGAAAGGTTCTCATACATTTTACGGATAAAATAGGCTATAGAAAATAAAATAATATGTAAAATAATGTCCAATCAAGCTTGTGTAAATGTATATGAGCTGGCTAAAAAATTTTTGTGGGAGAAATGAAGGATATGTTTCATAATAATCGATGTTTATCATTTGGGATAACTTATGATTATTCATCTTTTTGTTGGACGTCAGACGCCATTTATTTCTCCGTACCTAGCGTCGTAGCAGAGACAAATATGACAGAATTGAGCGACGTCGAAATTACACGGGAAAAGACGGCGAATCTTGATTATACTAGCGATTAACAAAAATACCAACCTGGAGCTAGTTTAAAGCCTTTTCACCGTTCAGTGGACTGGGAAAGCTCAAAAATTCAATCACGGATGCTCAGTTACGTTTCCCGCAAATGTTTTGAATTGCCATTAACTTATTTTCTGATAAACCAAGGTACATTATTTCGAGTGGTGCTTTTGTTTTGAATTTTAAATTTGTCTTCTTCTTGAATAAGTAACAATTGTCAGCTGTTTAACATTCCCGCCCTTTAACTGGCAATTGATACGGATTGTTTGTTGTACAGGGTTCGGCCCACTTTTAACAGGACCAGAACGTTGATTTTCTATGATCGATTTTAATCAGAGTTCAGGTGACGTGAAAATGGAAGCATATGCCGCACGAAATTTAAATCCATTTCAAGAATCCTAACCGTCTTTGACACCACTCATCCCAAACAATACACACCTAATCCACTCGCTCGGCCATCAATCAACAACCTATCTTGACAATGGCCTCAAACGCTTTCTAGCTAACTTACTTTCGAACGCCTGCAAGAACAGTTCATGTTCCGCCTGTATTTGATCGCGTTGATCATTTGCACGCCCGGCCGTCGTCGTTGCCGTTGTCAAATTTTTACCCGTTCCAATTACCGCATTAGCACCTCCATTACATCCTACCGAGGCTACTACGGCCGCTGCTGAGCTCGCATCGCCTGCATTTGTCGTCGATGCGGAAGCGGTGACTGCTGCTGAAGCCGCGTTTCCACAAACTGCTGTTGTCGCGGACGTTGCTAAATTCGTCGCCGTCGCTCCGGAATCTTTATCGCGTTTTTTCGGCGGCATTTTTCCCATAAGAAAATAGCTGATGTCGAAAGATGCGCGCGCCAAATCAACCTATGCACACATACAGCACGCGGCTAGCAGACACAAAACAGATATTTTCGATATAATTGTGGCTAGACTAGAAAATAAATGAGTAAAATAATATAAAAGACAAAATCTAAACACCGCACAGTCACAATTAATGATAAAATTGGGTCGCGAAGTCGCGCGAAAAGCTACTCTAGACACATCAAGTGGTGGCGGTCAATTTGGCGAATTCTGAGTGTGGTAATAGATCGATTCAAGAGTGCCAACTGTCGGGAAATTGATGTGGATGGCTGGTGGTAAAAATTTCCCATTGGTGTGGTGGGAATTTATGAAGTAGAAGAAATTTGCAGCTTGGAATTAGATTCTAGAATAAAAGCATAGGAAAGTCAGGAAAATGATGATTAAAAACTAGAATTAGATCTCACCAGATAGTTATCTGTTGTAGTTTATAGGTATTAGAGAACTAGTTGGCACCCCTCCAAAACGTAAACAAATCATCGTTTCATCATAACCCACTTCGGCTACGATCGTGTGTCTGGTATTCCAGTTAGAGCCGTTTCACACGAGACACTCGGTGTCCGGCCACTGAATCCTCACACCGGGACTCGATTAGCAATTTTCTCTGCAATTTCCGATTGCAACGACTGTCAAATTTATGGTATGCCATCTGTGCGTGGGGAATTTCATGGCATGCAATTTCATTTCGAAAATTCCTCTGAGCGGGAAGGACGTGCGCTGTATCTGAGCGTCAAATGCTTTTAAGGAGTTATTTGAAATGCAAATTCGATTTTTTCGCAATTTCCCACCATTTCATTGCTCAACGACATCTAAAAATCCCTTTAAATTCAAAATACCTACATCTTCTTATAAGAAATAAAGCATTCCCATGGTTCAGCGCCATTTTGAAACCAAGAACTGTCAAAATATTGCAAGGCAGATTGCCGAGCAAATTGCATACCATATTGCCTGCCATTTATGGCATACCATAAAATATTGCATACCATAGGCTGCCTCCACTGGCAATTTCAAATTTCATGCAATGGGAAATTGCTAGTGGAGGCAGCCTGTCAGCCACTGTTTTTGTATAGAATTGTGGCCCGGACACTGTGGCTCGGTGTGTATGCTCTCATTTACACCGGGACTCGATTAGCAATTTTCTCTGCAATTTCCGATTGCAACGACTGTCAAATTTATGGTATGCCATCTGTGCGTGGGGAATTTCATGGCATGCAATTTCATTTCGAAAATTCCTCTGAGCGGGAAGGACGTGCGCTGTATCTGAGCGTCAAATGCTTTTAAGGAGTTATTTGAAATGCAAATTCGATTTTTTCGCAATTTCCCACCATTTCATTGCTCAACGACATCTAAAAATCCCTTTAAATTCAAAATACCTACATCTTCTTATAAGAAATAAAGCATTCCCATGGTTCAGCGCCATTTTGAAACCAAGAACTGTCAAAATATTGCAAGGCAGATTGCCGAGCAAATTGCATACCATATTGCCTGCCATTTATGGCATACCATAAAATATTGCATACCATAGGCTGCCTCCACTGGCAATTTCAAATTTCATGCAATGGGAAATTGCTAGTGGAGGCAGCCTGTTATTTCTATGCCCCGGCAGTGGCTAGAGACACAGTGGCCGGACACCGAGTGTCTCGTGTGAAACGGCTCTTAGCGAAGACGCGGGTGGTGCCGACCCGACCAAAACATTCACGTGAAACGAGGCAATTTTTGGATGTTCGATATCGAAAAAAGAACGCAAAGAATTTCTTACAAACCAAGCATCGATTGCTTATAATGTTTTAACAAGTACTGAACACTTTTTATTTCGCCCAGAAGTGTTAACAATCACTCTTCCCTAAAATATCTGAAAACTATTTCTCTTCGCAACATTCTCTTCTCATACCATTTGTTATTTGCATTATTGATTTGCATTCTGTCAAAAATACAGCAACAAATGACCGGGCAAACAAAATATTCTTCTCATTAGGTCTGTTTCCGTACTTTCAGCAAACTGCAGCAGTAACAGAATTTGGCAGCTGGCTTCTTTTTGCTGCAAAATTTGGCTTGCAGCAAAAGTACGGAAACGACTTGCTGCGAATCTATTTTAATATATTATAATAGATTCAAGTACGGAAACAGACCTATTTCTTCTCGGTTCTGCTGGACTCCATTCTATTGGTGTGTTAGAATCTATAGCTACGTATACAACGTGGACTGATTTAGAGATTTGATTGAAACAAAGAATGTAAATAGGTTGTTCGAAGGTTTCGATTCAACTGTTTCAATCTCAATCCGGCTTGAATCCACTTTGAAGTCGTATACGTAGCTTATGAGTGTATTGCAATTAGAACATCTCGACAAGATGCGAAAGTAAAATTCTTCGGAAGGCCATTTCCGTTGTTCTGTGCATACATCTCTTGTGCAGCAAAACTAAAAAACTAAAGTTAAAATGCCGCGAAAACCCTTAAATTTAATTGTATTTTATTTAATTTTACTAACTTTACTGAATACTGTGCTTCGTGATAGCTATGTTACTGCGCGTAGTGATTTGGAAGATAGTCGACAATCTCCACGAAAGTTGCCGAAAATATTGGTTTCGATTTTGGTTAGGAATAAAGAACATACTTTGCCCTATTTCTTAGCTTATCTAGAGAACTTAAGCTATCCAAAAAATCGTTTGGCATTGTGGTAAGTATATAAGTATGGTTGCAATGATGCAGGTGTTTAAACGCGATTCCGGATATGGCTGTGAATGCACTTAATTTTTTTAAGTATTCGACGCTTTTTCAAGCAACGCATTAGGGAACACAGTAAAAACATGGATTTTCATGTGTGAATGTTAAATCTGTTTTTCAGTAAGACGCGATTTTGATTTCGATCGAGTATTTCTTATCTCGCTTATCTTTCAGGCGTCCTTGATTGTGCTTGGATTAGCTTTGACACGAAAGTGTGGCGCTACTTACTCCGTGTATTTGGTACATGATTAAGTTCGTCGAGCTCTAACTTTTAGATACACTATTGACATCATTCCGCCACTGAATTTTAATGTTTTAACAGCTCAAAGTTAAGAGAATGCCGTTTTGATGTTTGTATCAGTTCATCAATTGAATCCTTAGACTCAGTAAACACTATATAAAAACTATAATTGCAACTAACCATTTTTCGGTTACAATTGAATTTACCAAGCTCATTCTTTAGAATAATTTTTTTTGCATGCAACCTGTCAAGTTATAATGATCTGTTAATTATTTCTGTGATCTTTTAATTAATAAATAAATAAACTCTTAAAAATTGCAGGATACGCTCTGACCACAATGTCGATCGTAGCATCGAAATCCTGGAAAAATGGATTAATCGTACATCAAATTCATACCATAGTTGCGATTTTGAATTCGATTTACAATCAACTCGACATTCAAACGAATCATCCATCACAGATTGGCCACGCGAACGCTTCAAACATATAATTCAATTGAAAAATGTAGCTTTGGAACAAGCGCGTAAAATTTGGGCTGATTACATTTTGGTAAATTAAAACTTTTCAGGAAAATGTAGTCTTTTATTATTTATGGTTCAAAATCTGCAGTTTCTCGATGCGGATGTTTTCCTTACGAACCATGACACATTGCAGAGTTTAATTTCTGTGAATGTCCCAATAATCTCACCAATGCTACGATCAGATGGTTTATATTCAAATTATTGGTGTGGAATGTCCGATGATTATTACTATGAGCGAACTGATGAGTATCGGGAGATATATGAATACACGAAAATAGGAAATTTCCTTGTACCCATGGTCCATAGTGCGGTTCTTGTAAACCTGAACTTTGCCCGAACGGATTTACTAACCTTTGATTCTGATCGTTTGCTGAAGTACCAAAAAGAAAGCAACCAGAGCAAATTGTATGATGGACCACATGATGATATAATAATTTTTGCGATTGCAGCAAAAACAGCCGGGCTGGATATGGTGATAAGTAATGAACGTCAATATGGCTATGTAATGTCACCGCTGGACAAAGATGAACCCATCGAACGGGACCATCAGCAATTAATTTATATCAAATTGAATATCATTAATGACATAGAAAAGGGAATTGTGAAATTGCCGGGATATTTGCAAGACTACATTCAGTATCCGAAAAGGTAGGTATTATTCGAAAATACTTCTGTCTTTCAATTTCAAAACAAAGCACTTATTCCTTCTCTAGAGATCGACTCAATTTTAACAAAATCTACATGATCAACCTCCTTCGGCGTACTGAACGAAGACTAAAAATGGAAGAAAGTTTCAAGGAAATGGGTCTGGAAGTTGAACACTTTCCTGCCGTTGATGGACGTGAATTGAATCTGGACGTAATCGAAAAAATGGGTATTCGATTTTTGCCAGGATACGAAGATCCATATCACCATCGTCAAATGACTATGGGCGAAATTGGTTGTTTTCTGAGTCACTACAAGATTTGGGAACGAATGATTGAACAGGAGGAGAAAGTAGTGTTGATTCTGGAAGATGATATTCGATTCGAGGCATATTTTCGCGATAAGGCTGTTCAAATTCTTGATGAAGCCAGACGCACTGGCGAATGGGATTTAATGTATGTAGAATAGCCTTTTCCTTAATTAATTCATTTAATATGATACCATTTTTCCATGTTTTCTATTCGAAATAATTTAATCCAAAGACCGATTTTTCCTTTCAATTGTTTGATAGGTATCGTTGATTCGTTTGTGCCCTCTTCTTCAGTGTCAGATTTATAGATCTTTCAAAACTAATAAACACTGAAAAAGAAGACACTACCTTCGCAATTTATTTGTTTTTATAAATACATTTTTCAGATACTTTGGACGAAAACGTCTGGAAGATGAAGCTGAGCCATACGTTGACGGCACGAACAACTTAGTCCATGTAGGCTATTCATATTGGACATTGGGCTACGTAATTTCCCTGAGTGGCGCCAATAAGCTTCTTGCAGTCGATCCTCTGCGGAAACTGATTGCAGTCGACGAATTTCTACCTCTGATGTTCGGTCGTCATCCGAACGAAACGTGGAACAAAGCGTTCGCACCACGAAATCTAATTGCTTATAGTTCTGCTCCTCTGATTCTCTATCCCACACATTATACTGGAGATGACGGTTATATTTCCGATACAGAGGACTCCGAAATTACACCAGTAATTCAAAGTGAAACGGTCGAATCTCATGCACAGCTGAAGAGTGATAAAGAACGTGAAAATAATTCAAAAAGTCTGACAGTTGAAGAGGAAATTAATAAGAAGCACAAAAGTGGAAGTAATGTTATTATACAGGAAATTCATGGTGGTGATGATGGCCGAACGAAACACGACCCCAATGAATTGTGATTAGAGTTAAATATGAGACTTTTGTCAGTGTGTCGAGACTCGAATGCTTGGGCCGGTTGGTTTACTTGAAAATTGTTATTTGTTTTACGTAATTTCAAAATTTCCAGTTCGATTTTTTTTGCGAAAATTAAATGATTCGATCTATTTTATCATCATAGTTACAATTTTTAAACTCGTTTCACTGTTGCATCAAGCGAAAAAGAGTCATCTAAATATCTGCGAAAAAATCTCAGATAGGTAATTTACATGAAGGACGAATTTATTTGTAATATGAGAACTCAAAACATTCATGTTTTTTTGAAAGTTTAATGTGTTTCGCGTCAGAAAAGTTCCAAAAAATTCGCATAGCTGATTTAAAATACTCAACATGACAATAACTGATTTGATGTTCCTTTGTATACGATCATTTACGGATCAAATTACTAACAATCGAAAACAATGTGCCTTATATGTTACTAGTATTGATGCTAAGTTCTGATATGTCTGCGTTTTTATAGAACTTTATAATCAAAATTTTGTAGACTGTTAATTGCATTAACGAATATGAAATGATAAACCTATACAAGTAAAATGGCTGTTTGATTTGGTAAATATGATCTTTTCAGTTGTTTTAATATTTAAACAGTGGATTGAACCGATTTGATGCTGTTGGAGTAACTTGTCAAAAAGTATTAAATATTAACTACTTTACAGTGCTATAGATGAGGCAGTATGAGCTGTAAGCTCTCTTGATTTCGCTACTCATCGAAATTTCGTTTACGATGTAAAGGTTGATGGGTAAAAAATGGAATTTATGCTTAAAAACAAGACACATGGTGAACCTAAACCACTGATAGAACCTAGATACGCTCATATAAATCTAACTATTTTGTATCATTATTCGGCAGAAAAACTGTATTTAATTCCCATCATTTCTCACAAAAACCACAGTGTCATCAATCAATTTTAATGAAAATGCATTTACTTCCAACCAAAATCATTCAATTCGACTACACAAATGTAACAATTATGTTTAAAATACATCACAAATTACTTCACTGATTCGCCTTTATAATCATCCTGATGAATATCTTCACCACCAGGGAGTCGTTCTTCATTCAAACTGCTTACGCCTTCACCAGCAATACTTTTTTGCATCTCTTTTTCATAGGCGGTGTCGAATGGGGTCGTGAAAATAGTGTATACTTTCGCCAAGCGGGTAGCTTGCTCTTCCTCAACCAGACTCTCAAACAGTTTTTCGGCATTTTGTACTGCCACCAAAGTCTTTGTATCATCAGTTTCAGCTTCACTTCCTTCGTCCTCGTCGGCCGCTACTTTGCCTCCTCCCTCTAGTTTATCACCGCCACCTTCTTCAGGTTCACCAGTAGGCAAAACAAGTTGTGTTGATGCACTTTCACCAGCAGCATCCGCAAGTGCCGGCTGATCAAATGCGCCAGGCTGCGCTTGCGACACTTGACCGATTTGGTTGCCATCACCTGTTGGTTCAGTAATATCTTCTTCGGCCTTGGCTTCAGGTCCTTCTTCAGCCTTTTTGCGTTTTTTTTCGGCTGCAATTTTCAGATTGATTTCTCGCATTCGTCCTTCAAGAAGTTTCACACGACGAGTCTCTCTTTCGAACATCTAAGTACGCAAAGTTATCGTGTCAACGTTAAAAAGGATGAAAAGATAGTCACTTACTGCGCCAACAGCGTTCTTATCGTTACGATCGCTGACAGTCAATGCCTCGTCCAGCTCATAAACATATATACTACCACAATCCGTACCCACGGCTAGAAGTTTTCCGTTTTCAGAACATTTCAACGACCAAATTGGACCCTTGCACACAAACGATTCCATTATTGGCTTCTCTTGGGACATAAGTAAATCCCAGAATTCCAGAACTCCATCAGTCCTGCCAAGGAAAAATAACGAACAACGACTTGTGCTCCACGTTCCACACCTCAACTCGCACGGATGTCCCTGCGTTCGAATTAGTTCACCTTCCTTGCAGTCCTCTACACAAATTTTCGCACACCAGTCGCCAACCACTAGGAAGTATTTGACATATATTGGATTTCGGATCAGATCATAAATAGGCCCTTCCATCACACGCCATCGAGCCAATAGTGCTTCCGATGGTGACATCGCTTTTCGATTTCCAATGAATATATACCCCAATTCGCTCCCAACCATATACCTCGTTGAAATAGTAAACTCAAATTCTAGAACAGATACGGCATGAGCTCTAAGACGTTCAGGGAAATCGCTTCGTTCAGGATCAATGATAACTGTTCCGATGGGTCCTTTTAAAATTCGAGCATCCCAAAAGTATACGGTAGCATCGCTAGATGCCGAAAAGAACTCCGTGTTTGTCTTAGAGTGCAACCATCGCAAAGATGTGACTCGCTCTCGGTGACTCGTCTCGCGGACGCTACAAGCAATCTCTTTACTTCCTGTTCTTGGATCCCAAATAGCCACTGTACCGAATCGCAGCCCAGCTGCAATCATGTGCTCGTCTCGTGGATTCCATTCGGCGCTAATTATGGCTGCTGGGCCTATGAGTGTCATCTCAGGTTTGTTAGCGTCCTCTGTAACGAATACGCTTTATACGAAGAAGAAGGGGTACAAACACCCAACGCTGCGGCAAGCCACGTTACATACCTAGATCCCAGATGTACGACTCAATATTAATCTCAACCGGTTGAAACGTCAATGATGTATATGAGCAAACCATTCTATCTGGCCCAACTGGACACCAGGACATGTGCGTCACTGGACGGATAGGTATGATCTGATCCCGATATATACCAATAATGTGTGCAGAATATTGAGCCGGTGGTTCGAGGAGTGTCGAGTCCTCGAAGTAATTTTCGTATATATTGACAGCATTATTCTGAAGAACTGATCGAAGCACCCGCTGAAATATAGGTGTTCATCAATTTCAGATCTCACACCATGCACTCATACCAACTTTCCCCAGTCCAGGAACCTGTTGCCCCCATATTTCGTCTCGTTCGATTTTTTTCCGATAGCGTAGCGTTTGCTCCTCATCGTTCATATTCACATCTTTAGGCCAGCCTCCTTCAATATGATTCATGCCGTGATGAACATATTGCACATTTTCTGTATTGCATTCGCTCGAAGCCATCTGAGTACTTAGCTGAGTGCCACGATCGACCGGGTTCTTGAGGATATATTCCTTGAACAATTCAGGATGTGGAGGCTCCGAAAAAAGCAGCTCATTGCGATTTGTAAAAAGACATTGTCGTCCAAATGTTCGACGTTCTTTCGTATAAACATATTGTAAGTAGTTCATTTTGAGGAAAGTTAGGGTGAGAAATATATAGACATATATAGAAGGTTTAAAACCGTTTTGGCAAGATAATTCGTAATTTAATTGATACTTCAGGGAATGACTACTAGAGCTTCACGAACAGTACATAGGCTAAAAGTTTGATAAATACTAGAGTGGCTAACAAATTTTTCAGTGAATTCACAAAGCTCTACCTCTGACATTTTGTGATAAATTGATCTGCACATGAATTAACTATGCTCAACAGTGAAAACAAAATACTATTGCTCTTCCACTAAATTATTTTTTTTATTATATTTGATAAGTAAATCAAGTGTTTATTATTGTTTTCAAATAACTTCTCTAAGATTTTGATGTTTTCGTGCTAGCTGTATCATTTTCCGCTGGGTCCGTATCATCACCACCCTCCCCTGAAACGAACTATGATCGTAAAATTGAGTTTGAACAATTGTATTCTTTAAACAACAATTTAAGCATTTTAATAATACAAATTTATACCTTTTCGATCACCGGCTAATCTTCTCATACGTTCCCTTTCGATTGCCGCAAAATATTCGGATTCAGCTTGCTCGATAACAGCTGTTGTGAAATGAAATCAAGTAAGGTGAAAATAAAAAGCAAAATCAAACTGTTTCTTACCTGCATACTGAGCAATATAAATTTTATCAGTCCCACCGTTAGTATTTGTACCATCTTGTACATGTGCCGTCTTCTTCTTTAACATTGCCTCTCTTGATTTAGCTTCCAGTATCTTTTCACGGCGATTTTCCCGCTCGAACATCTTTTGGACAGTCGTATTTGATTGGTTCACAATGAAAAAGAGCTCAAAGACTTACCGCTGTCAACAGAGGCTTATCGTTCTTCGAAGAACACACCATATTATCCGAGACCTCAATGAGGAATGTCGCTCCTTTATCACTACCGCAGCTCACGAATCGGCCACTTTCATGAGTTCGCAAACACAATAACGGATCATCACAGACTTTAACGCTCAAAACTGGCTCGTTTTGCTGTAGCAGTAGATCCCAGCAGTCTAACACGCCGTCCATTCGCGTAACAAAGAAAAGAGATACTCTAAAAGAAGAGGTATGTGGAGTTGGAACTGTATATAGAAAATATGGAGGTTTGTACTTAGTGTAACTCCATGCCCCATCTGTTAGTAGCGCTTCTTGACTTTTAGTCCATATAATCGAGCTCTCTCTACAATCTTCGGACCATATGCGAGCAGTCCAATCTCCGACAGTTAAAAAGTTTTTCACAAACGCAGGGTTCCTGGTAATTGCATACACCGGACCCAAATGGCACATCATCTAGAATAGAAGCGTTCGAAATTACAATTTGTTTAATGGAAATAGAAACTTTCTTACCCTGATATTTATTTTCTCCATGGGAGTTTTTCCTTTACGATTACAACTAAATAACATGCCCATTTCGGTACCGCACATAAACCTTGTAGGTATAGTGGTCTCATACTCCAACACTGAAATACCATATGATCTCGTCAGATCCTGTTCATCGCTTCGAACCGGGTCCATAAACAGTTTGTCAAGTGGTTCGTTGAGCTTCCTTGTATCCCACCATAAGACTTGTCCGTCGAGTCCTCCTGAAAAGAATTCTGTACCGCTCTTCGAATTAATCCACAGGACTGAACTGGCTGGGTCGCGATGGCATACTTCTCGCTCGCTTATCATGACCGGATACTTTCCGTGACGCGTGTCCCAAGCAGCTACCTGTCCCGAGTACATTCCACTTACTAAACTATTCGGATCCTTTTGATTGTACTCGAGACATATACATGGCGTTTTCGGCTCCAGAGTCAGATAAGGCTGATTGGGATTTTCGATTTCCCATATGTAAGAATGATTCTGCGAGCGTTTACTACCCTGGAATGTCATATCACAGTGACTGACTGCCAATTTAACTCCACCGTCTGGAGACCAGGATAAGTGTGTAATGGGAACTTTGATTGGATTCGGATCGCGATAGACGTTCAATGTCCGGGACTTACATGGCTCTAAAAGTGGTGCAGGTTCGAGATCCTCAAAATAGTTTTCATAGATGTTGACGGCGTTATTTTGAAATATATAGTGTTCCATTGGTTTAGACACGGCCATGATTTGTGTAATGTAAGATTCATCCTTTTCAATTTTTCGCTTATAACTGCGGCAGTTTAGAATGAAATTTTAATCAAAGTTTGTGGGATTAAGATATCGTTGTTTTATTATTGTAGATGTTTTTTTTTAAAGAGACTTAGTTTATATGATCTGGGTTGATTTATAATCTAGAATATTGAAACTTAATACTTTCGTTTTGCAGTGTTCAGATATGACATAAGTACAAGCACAGATATGACATAATCATTAAAGTATATATACCATTACATACCGCACTGTTTGCTCTGGATCATGCATATTAATATCCTTAGGCCAGCCACCTTCTGCATGAGTAATACCACTATGCTTGTGTGAAGCCCGTTCCGTATTCGCTTCGCTAAGTGCCATTTGATTGCTGCATTGCGTTCCTTGTGTCACTGGATTTCGAAAAATGTAATCCCTGCTCAAATCACGATTCGCTGATTCCGTGAACAGCAATTCGTTTTTATCGGCAAAAGTAAAAGGTCGGCCAAAATGTCGTCGCTCTTTCTGATAAACAAATTGTAGATCCATTTTTGGGAAAATTACTTTCTAAGACAAACTTTACGATACTGAAAGTGTTAGATGGTCTCTCGTATACTGAAAATTATTCTTAGTTACTAGCACTTGCTTACACGGCCAAAATAGATACCATTATTCAATGACGTTTCTAGGGAAACTGGGGACTTTATAATGCTTTACTTTTTAATGAAATTTCCTGCAGTGACATTCTTCTCCATTTATCATGTGTCCGAACTTAGGTATTATGAGTAAAAAAAATCTATTAAAACACATAATTCATTTTAAATGCCATTTATTGCAACTTACAAAAACTATTCAATAACTAAACTAGATAAAAGTAATTTCAGGTGATTCGGGTGAGATGAATTCATAGAAAATTAAAATGCCATTCAAAAAATAATCTCAAGTTGTTTTATCACTAAAAAAAAGATACAAACTGAATTCTATTCTTTATGCCGAAAATTTTTTCATAATTCTACAATTCTCTTTCGTTTTCCTTTCTTAAAATTAGATATCTATCAATACAATAATTGCACTCTTTTTTAAAATATTAATTTATACGATCTATCGTAAAATTTATCTATTATAATCTATCCAGTGGATATATAAAAATTCACTACAACTATTCATAATCATTCATTGTTTTTTGCTTAGAGCAATTATTGGCATAAACATTTTCATAATGGCAAGCATGACGCCCGATCGTTCGCACCAAATGAATAAAATTTACATTTTTCTTGCGAACATCATTCATTGGAATAATTACCGCCTGCACTTTTCACATTGAATCTGCAATCATTAAAACCACAAAATTTCCATTTCCTTTCGATTTTCGCTCCAATACCGGTTACTTCTTCGCAAAATATGCAATCGTATCGACTTAATATTTCTTCTAGCTCGCGAGGTCGTAGATTTGGTTGTAGTTTTTGAAGATAGGAGCATATATAATCTGTGCTAGCACCGAAAGGATGAACAACAAGAAACGTTGATACTAACCCGATTATACGGGCATCTTCACGCTCGATTATTTCGCATTTGATCTGAAAGTGTTATTGAAAGATGAAATTAAGGCAATTGTTGACAGAACTGCACGTGCAGCTAAAAACTAAGTAGGCGATGGGCTAAAACGTGTAACAGGAAATATTTCTACAAAATTCTTTAATAGAGAATTAATTTGACGTTGCAAATGGCTGAAAACGAACATTTCTCAACAAGCGAACCACATCGATCAACAAGTATTCGCTCTGAGGCTGCCAACAACAATGCAAGCAGTACCGATGATAACACAGGCTGTCCCGAAAATAAAGAAAGCAGTCCTGTCTGCCAGTATGCAGACACTAACGAAATGTTGCAGTATGATGAGTATAATACGTGGTTTCATTTTGAATGTTGGAGTCTCCAGCGACATAGAAAATTTAGATTGGATGTGCTCTACATACTCGTTAAGCAGCCATCAATATTCGCCAAGTAAGCTAACAGAAACGAATGTGAATATATCAAAACGCAAAAGGATTAGATTACAAATCCTGGAAGAACAGTGGCTGCTACAAGCAAAAAGAGACGAAAAGTATTTGGAATTAAAATTCAAGTTGCTCATGGAAAACAGCGCAAGTGAGGATGAAGTTCCATTGGTATCTTGAGAAAGTAAACTCCGGTTGGAAAACGTAAATGAAGATCAACAGCAATTATTATCTGCAAGCGCCGACAAGACGGAAATATTAAATGCTGCAGCACAGCTTAATGACTAAGACAGCCCGAAGATTAACTCACATATATAAAAAAAACAGCCATCGAGTTCAATCGTGAATCAAGTTCTCCAGCGAGATGTTTCAATACTCTCTTCGCTACACCATAAAGGTTCAGTTCTGGCCACGGAAACTGATGCGAATCAAGAATCTTCAGAAATCCCATCGCAACAAATAACTGTCAGGTAGACTCTGGAAAGAGAGTTGCCTGTATTTAGTGGAAACTCAGAAGAGTGGCCATTGTTGATTAGTATGTTTGCTAGTACTAACAAATTGTGTAGATATAGTAAGGAGGAGAATTTAGTTCGATTGCAAAGGTGACTTAGTTTTAGACTTAGTGCGAAGCCGGTTATTGTTACCTGCCAAAGTTCTGGAATACATTAGATACAATGGATATGTATAAATCAGAATGGATCAATTAGATACAGTGATTACATTTGCGTTGACAGTTGAAAATATATGCGCTACAAAAGGAAGCGTCAGACATGCAAGCACATATCGCCAATCCTGTACAGGCATTGATAGACAAATTTCTGCTGCCGCTAAAACTGCATTGGGGAGAACATAAAAGGAAAATTACTGATGTCAATGTGTCAAGTTTTTCAATTTGGCTAATGAATTTAGCAGAAACTGTTAGTGATATTTCACCCACCCTAATTTTTTTATAGCGACGGCAAAAATTTCAAACGTCATGTGTAGGACGAATTTTACCTAAATTCACACATCCAACTGGTAATCAAAATGGACAATCTTTACACACAGAACCGCCAAAGTGCAAAATTTGTCGTAAAAATTTCAGCAAAAGAGAATAATGCAAAAATTTCATTAATATGAACATTAATTAAGAGTGGCAGATAGTTAAGCGTCCGCGTTTATGTTGTACATGTCTAAAACCACACTTCAACAATCGTTGCTACGCAAGTAAACTCTATGGTGTCGACGGGTGTGCATTTAGGCATCACGTACTGCTACACAAAACTATCACAGGACACGGCAATGACGAACAAATGCTGGTGAATGCATCTTCTGCGCTACATAGTTGTAATTCACACAAAGTTAGAAGCCCGAACATTTATTTCCTAATAGTTCCTGTGGTGATGTACAACAACAAGATAAAAATTAAGACGTATGCTTTCCTAGACGAAGAATTATCGGTGAATTTAATCGACTGTTTACTCGCTCAAGAATTAAAGCTCAATGATCCAGGAAAACCATTATGCCTGGAGTGGTTTGATAAGACTCAACGAATTGAAAAGGAGTCCCAAAAGGTTTCATTGGAAATCTCAGCCACTAAGAACTTAATGAAGTTTAACCTTCATAATGTTCGCACAATCAAGGCTAGTCTTTTCTACACCTTCATATGAGAGGCATTCCTTTGGAATCTGTACCGCTAATAATAATTGGGTTGGATAATCGTAAACTCGGATTCGAGCTCAAAATGAGAGAAGGCAAGCCAAATGAATCAGCTGCAACAAAGACACGACTAGGATGGGTAGGGTATGGGCAATGTCAACAGCTCAATCCTAAATACAGTAACGGCTGCCACGCATCCAACTATAATCTACACATCTATGAGTATGAAAAAATGACTACGCTTTGCAGAAAATGTTGAAACATTATTTCTCTCGAGAGAGAGCCTAGAAATTTAAATGATAAGTAAAACTATCAAGTTAGCGGAAGAAGATTGTGGAAACAATATTAGAAAGCCTTACTATAAGAAAATGTAACCGATTTGAAACAAAACTCCTCTGTAAATACGAAAAACTTGAACTACCAAATGACTTACCAATGGCGATACAATTACTTCAATAAAAAATTATACATTTTTTGGCGAGCAACATTCAAAAGCTTATGGACGAATACCTGAAGAAAAACTAAATACGGAAGTTGTCGACAGATGAAGCCAGCAAGGATTTCGAAAAAGCATGGTATTTACCTATCTTCATCGTCACAAACCCGAACAAACCAGGGACAATTCGCATTGGGTGGGATGCAGCAGCTTAAGTTGAAGGAGTGTTCTTGAGCTCATTACAGAGTAAAGGCCCGGATTTATTAGTAGTGTTGCTTTTCATATTATTTCAATTTCGTTACTGGAGACACTCGTCAACTGTTCCATCAAGTACTAGTCCATGAAGAAGACCAACAAATGCAACTCTTTATATGGAGCCCAAACGTAAATACAAAACCAGAAGTGTACGTAATGCAGGTTATAACAAACTTGCTCTCCTAGCTGCGCCCAATTCGTTAAAAGCAAAAATGCTAAAGAGTTTCGGCAACAATATCCTAAAGCGGCAACAGCAATCGTGTCTAATCAATATGTGGATGATCTGTTAGTCAGTGTACGAGATCAAGCACTTTCCCTCTCAAGGTTGATTTAAAAACCAGGAATTGAATTTCCAATTCGCCGAAAGTTCTAGAAGCGCTGGGATCTGAACAAGATGACAATCGAAATCTCATCAGTGGCTCCGACCAAGCATCAGTTGAACGAGTTTTAGGAATGTGGTGGTGCACAATATCCGATTGCTTTGTTTATATTACGTCCACTAAACAATCAGTTCAGCAAATACTAGATGAAAATATTCGCCCTACAAAAAGAAGAGTGTTGCGCGTGATAATGACCTAGTTTATGCGAGATCCCAATGTAATCCCGATTTGGGATTATACCAGTCAGAACGTCGTATAAACGGTCAAATTCGGATTTCAGCTTAAACCCGAACAGTTGGGTGTACGCCCGATGACCATGTGTGAGTGTGCATATGAAATGTGTCAATAAAAGTGATTCTTCAACATGACGGGTCTTGTTTTGAGCAAATTTACACATTACAATTATGAAATATGTGCCGGCGCTTGTTTTGTACATTTGGATAAAACTAATGTCGTTTCGTTTATTTTTGCAAAAGAAGACGCTAATCATAAATAAATGCCGCAAATTACTACCGCCTGCTGTATTTTCCACAACATTGTGGAACGCCGAATGGAGCATTTCAAAATTTTCAGCTATCGCTAAATGTGTCTCCATAGTCATTGCCTTCTTCGTACATTAACTGAAATGTTCAATGTAACCTAAACTTCCTATCATGTCACATTTATACAATACACTTTCAATGTGAGTGTAACATATTCCGCAAAACAAGTTTCTATGGTTATACGCAATTCGAATTTCATAAAATCCCAATTCCAATTTTGCCCGTTTATACGACGTGATATTAGGGATAATCCCGAATCGGGATTAAATTGGGATATCGCATAAACTAAGTCAATGACTATATTTGACTCACTAGACCTAATTGCATATTTTATAATCTACGTCAAAATTATTACGCAATATATTTGAAGGACACCGTTAGAGTGGGATGAACCGATTATGGATAAGCAATATAAGACCTGGCGTAAGTGGATAAACAACATGAAAAATATAAATGACATTAAAGTTCCAAGATGCTATCCAAACAGCAGTGAGCATGATAATGTCCGGCTACATGTATTCGTAGACGCAAGCGAGGATGCATTCGCTGCAGTGGCTTATCTCAGAGCTTCAAAAGGAAACAATGTTGAGTGTCACATCCATTGCATCAAAACCACGAGTCGTCCCAATCAAATTAGTGTCAATTTCACGACTGGAACTGAAAACAGCAAGACTTGGAGTCCGTCTCGCGAAAATAATTACGGAAGGGCATTCAATACAGTTTACACAGCAGTATTTCTGGCCTGTTTCCAAAGCCGTGTTGTGTTGGATAAGATCAGACCATCGCAGATATCGTCAATTCGTCGGTTTCAGAGTGAGTTAAATACTGGAACTAACTGATATGCTGCAATGGAGGTACGTACCAACCAAACTGAATGTGGCAGACTACGCCACTAAATGGAGGAACACTCCTGAATTTTCTTCAACGAGGCTTTGGTTTCGTGGTTCACTATTTTTGCAGCAATCCAATCATATGTGGCCTATTGATATATCTCAACAATTCTCAAACGAAGAATTGAGAGCACATATTTTATATTAGGCCCGTTTTTATTTTGCTCCTCTTATCCATAACAGAACAATTCTAACCAGTGCAGACGCATTGGAAACAATAACAGCTCCTGTTATGGAAAGGGGGAGTTGTTGTTGTTCCCAATGCGTCAGCATTGTTCTGTTATAGATAGGGGGAGCAAAAAAACACGCCTATTATGTCGAATCAACGCCAAATATTATACAAGCGGAAAGATTCTCCGACTGTGACAACAAGAAGATAGTCCTTGTTACAATTTTATGTACTTCGGTTCAAACGGAACTTATTATCAACCAAGAAATGTGTTTCACGTTGAATAGGATTCATCGAACGATATGAATATGTAGAAACAGAAACATCATCACCAGAATCAAGAAACTATGATAAATCAAATGCGCTAAAAATACTATATTCCCCGATTGCGAGCCGTCTTGAAAAGTGAAGTAAAAAACTGCCACCAATGCAAAAATCGTCGAGTGCTGCCATTTCCGGTGGACAGAACTGCCTCTTGCTAGACTTGCATCATTCACACGTCCGTTTTCGTAAGTAGGAATCGATTATTTTGGCCCAATAAGTGTGACCATAGGTCGTAGGACAGAGAAACGATGGGGAGTTGTAATAAAATTTTTAACGACACGAGCAATCCATATCGAAGTAGCGAACAGTTTGTCAGCAGACTCCTGTATTTTGGCTATAAAACGTTTCATTGCCAGACGTGGAATCCCAATTGAGATACGGTGCGATAACGGTACGAATTTTCATGGAGCTGAAAGAGAATTACGCGTTAGTATAGAGCAAAAAAATGCTCAACTAGCAAAATAGTTTTCTAGGTCAACCACTAAGTGGGTCTTCAATCCACCTACAGTACCCCATATGGGTGAGAGTTGGGAAAGACTAATGCAATCCGTAAAGAAAACGTTAAATCGATTTCTGCTAACACAGAACTCAACAGATGGAGCACTTAATAGTATGCTGCTCGAAGTTGAACAGACCATCAATACTAGACTATTAATATAAATATTTGCCATTGGAGAACGTGAATGATGAAGCACTAACACCGAACCATTTTCTACTTGGATCTTCCAATGGAGAAAAGCCATATGAAATATTGTGGGACGATGGCACAATTCTCAAGCGAAATTGGCTTAACTCTCAACAATTTGGAAATACATTTTGGAAACGGTGCATAAATGAATATTTACCAACTTTAACTAGACGAACCACCTGACAGACACCATGCTGACAATACTGCACATGCAGCTAAAAACGAAGTAGGCGGTGGGATAAAACGTGTGACAGGAAAAATAAAAACAAATCAGTCGGGGAGAGAAAAATAGTCACAGCGGAAAAGACGGGGAAAAAACGAAATATTGTAGTATCTTAGATTACACTGGTCTACAAAATATAAACTTTTTTTTTCACACGAAAACTTATATCAAATTTTGAATGTACTATGATCAAAAAAGTGCACACATCATATATTATATACACTTAGACAAATTTTACTTAATGTACAAATTAAAGTTATGATTTTCATGAGTGTTTGGCTTCTGGTAGGTCCTTTTTTCCAACAGTAGTCTGCTCCAACAGTAATTTGCTAGCATTCCTGGACTCCATTTTCCTGGATAACGCTTCTCTATTAAGGAAATGTCCGGATGAAATCTCTCGCCTTGCTCATCACTCACAGCACTTAAGTTTCCTGGAAAAAAATCCAGGAGAGAGTCGAGCATATGTATTTTCAAGGACATGTTACCCGCCAGAGCTTTGTGTGATATTATAAGGTCATTAATTAGATCTTTGTATTTTTCCGCTTTATGGTTTCCTACAAAATTGTCGACGACCTTCACCAAACATTTCCAGGCGATTTTTCTTGATCATTCAGTGTTTTTTTTTAAGTTCTTATCTTTCATTAGTTCCCGTGTCTGTGGATAAAACAATTTTACCTCTTTAATTTTTGCCTCGCTGATTTTAGGGAATTTTTATTTCAGGTATGAAAATCCACTGCCATTTTTATGCACTACTTTTATAAAAAAAATTCAAGAGGCCCAGTTTTATATGCAACGGTGGTAAAAGTATGTCTTCAGGATTCACTAAAGGTTCATTTTGAACATTCTTATGGCCTGGAGTAAGTGATTCACGTTTGGGCCATGCTTTCTTTGTGTAGTGACTTTTTCTGTCTCTACTGTCTCATTCGCAAATAAAACAGCAATATTTTGTGTAGCCAACCTGTAGTCCAAGCAAAAGAGCAATGACTTTAAAATCCCCACAATTTTTCCAAGTTTGTTCACTGTATTTAATTTTTACGAGAAGGAATTTCATATTCTCATAAGTCTCTTTCATATCAGAACCCTGAGCTACATGTACTGATGGAAGTTTGTTTCCGTTATATAGCAACACTGCTTTCAAAATAGTTTTTGAGGAGTCAATAAACAACCGCCAGTGACTTGGATCATACTTAAAATTTAATAGATTCATTACTGCAGCAATGTCATTACAATACACTAAATCATCTGCTTTAGAAAAGTAAGGTTTCAGTTCATCGTTACGATGTCGAAAATAAGAAATTTTTGGATCGTCTGAAAGTAAATTCCAGTCGTTTAATCTAGACCCAAAAGCTCAGCCTGTCTTTTAGCCAAATTTAAATCAAATACTAAATCATTTAGATCACTTTGAGTCAATGAGTGTGGTTCTTTTGAAGTAAACGGTTCATAACTTGGGTTGCTCTCTTGAGATACGATATCGTGCTGACTAAGAACAGATTCCTGACTAGGACCAGATTCCTGACTTTCTCGTCGATTTGGAGGCTTTGGCACAGGCAATTCGGCACTATGTGGGATTGGTTTGGGTACTTGATAGTGTGTTTGGACTTTGATGTTGATACCTTTTGTTTGAGTTAAACATAAATAACAATCACTTGCGTGCTCTTTAGGCTCCGTCCAAATCATTGGTTGAGCAAATGCCAAATGTCTAGATTCTTCTTTAGCCCAACCTAATAGAAGTCTCACACATACGTTATACAACATATATGTGGAACGCAGGATTTATCTTGATGCCGTACTGGAAAACCGAAATAGTCTAGATAACACTATTCAATTAATAGTGTAAAATTTCGACGCTGAGATACAAAAGTTAACACATATAACAAAAACTATCCGGGTTATTTGAGCACTTTCGTGGCATATTTACAATGTAGCAAACGTTAATAAATTGCAAGTTAGTCGAATACGACAGTTGTACAAACAAAAAAAAAAGAGTCAGAAATGAATAAATAGCTGTCACGAAAAAACTGGATGTGACGGGAACAATATAATATTTTTTTTCATGAGAGAACACTAAAACAATCAATTATAAAGTTCAAAAACATTACCAAGTTCGTGTGACAAAAACGTTTACACTGTTTTTAAATTATCAAATAAATAAAGTTCTACAAAATTGAAAGTCTTTTTTAGTTGCGTTACGCGCAACAGCGATATTAAAATAAACAAAAAATAAAATTAAAAATTAGCACGAGAAAACTGTTATTTGGCGTGCCAGATATGTACAACTGTATTGGAAGGGATGCTTTTTTTTCTATATGCAGTATTTTTTTAAATATTCATATTTACCAAGCAAGGCATACAATACCTATATAACAATTATCTATCTTAACATATTATTGCATATGTTTGCACCCAGGACACATTCATATCATCTAGGCGGACCGACAGACATCTATCCGAACAAATAAGAAAAAAAAAAAACGACCAGAGATGAATATTTAAATAACAACGAATATCCAGAATAGCCTACAAACTCCCCAGGCGACTATAAATCGTCCCTCGGTGAAGTAAAGAAGGCAGTTTTGAACAAGTTTGAGCTTTATGTACGACAAAGATTTACAATTATCAGTTTAATTCAAGCGTGTTTAGTTTAGTTTCAATTAAATACACATTGTATTTCAATACGCAAAGAATCACGAGTCTACGAATGATATTTCTAAAGAGATACAACACTATTTAACAAGTTTTAAAATTAAGTAGTAGAAATAGCTTTGATAAAGGTGGATTTGAAGGATAACTTGGAAGATATTTGGGAATTAATTTGCACATGCTTCTAAATATCCGGTAAGATCTGTTTACACAGCCAAATTGACTACGTGTACGGTAAAATGGAAATATATCTTGAGTAAATGATTGGACTAAGAGTTCCTTATTACCATCTTTGCGAATTTAAATTCAAATTTATTCACTATAATTAACACTTAACATGTTTGTTGAAACTTAATATAGAGCTTTAAGCAGATTGCTTCTACAACTATGAAATTAAATTTAGTTTTATCCCTGATACTAAATGAGCTTAAAGTAGTGAATCAGTATAAAGAAAAATAAACCAAAACCTTATATTTAGATGCTTTAATTTTTTTTACTTACACCTACACTAAGTTTGCTTAATCCTACCTAAAATTTATTTTAGATTAGCGCTAAAAATATCGTATTATTATTATCTACTAGTAGATTGTACAGTTGATTGAATGAGGGCATTGTTGCAATGGCTACATTTTCCAATAAATTTTATCCTTGGCTTTTTATAAGGTTTTTTTACCTCCTTGTCTCTGGTTTCAATATCAAGCTTGCGTGTGGAATGGAAAAACGGCTTATTACAGATCATCTTGAGCCACTAGTTTTGAGCTATATGTAGTTTCATCTTGAGCCACTAGTTTTGAGCTATATGTAGTTTGTTTATGTGGGTGGTAGCATATATGCCTCACACTGGTGCTCCGAAAGCATCGCTGGCTGCAGTACTTGTTTAGTAAGAGTCATTTTGTTTTTTAGTGACAACTTGGATTTGCGGTTGCGGGCATGTGGGCTTTTTGCGATCTTCAGGCAAGCATTTTCGGTCTGCGCCATGTACTGGAGTTTTTTTTATCAAGAGTTACACCCAAATAAGTAATTTCATCAGCCCCTTCAATTGTATGTCCCAATAAGTTGAGGTTTCGGGAAGGACGGTTTGATGCTTTTTTTTCCTCCTTTTTGTAAAATAGATTGCCTTTGTTTTAGCAGTATTGATTTTAATCTTCCATCTGAAAAAATACTGATTCAATTGCATAAATGTATTTTCCAAGTTGGAAAGAGCTGTTTCGGGGTCCATGCTGGTAGTATATATGTAGGTGTCATCTGCAAAAATAGCAAGTTTGGTATAGCGATTTGATGGAATGTCAGCTATGTAGATATTAAAAAGGGTTGGGCTTAGGCATGATTCCTGAGGGAGTCCTGCAGGTATTTTACGGTGCGAGGAAAAACTGAAATTTATCTTCACTGCAAGATCACAATCAGCCAGAAATGACTGCACGAGCTTAATGAGGTAGAGAGGGACTTTAAAATTAATCATTTTGAAGAGCAGCTCCTCTTGTCAGACATTGTCGAAAGCCTTTTCAATGTCTAATGTGATCAAACCTACAGATTCTTTGACAGCAAAAGACCTCTCGACATCGTAACTCGGAATAGTTGGTGGTTTGTCGAATAGCCCTCGCGAAAACCCAACTGAAATTGGGGTAGGATATGCCCACAGTCCAAAAAATATTTGATACGTTTCAGGATCACTCTCTCCAATATTTTTCCTAGCCAACATAATAAACTGATGGGTCTGTAGCTCTCAGACAAAGCAGGGTTCTTACCTGGCTTGGGTAGTGGAATAACCATTGCTTGTTTCCAGAAAGTCGGAAAGTACGATTTCTTCAAGCAGGCATCAAATATAAAACAAACTAGAACCACTGCTTTTCTGGGAAGCTTCTTGAGACATTTGTTGGATATGCCGTCAGGGCCTGGAGCTTTGTTCGTTTTAAGCTTGCCAAGAGAAGCAATGATTTCTCTTGGCTTGCAGCAAAATACGTTAGCACAGAGTGACGGTCTTTTGGAAGTTACTTAATCGCATATTGAACCATAGATTCTACAACAGAGTTACTTATGTTAGCTGTGAGCTGATGGGAAATCTTAAAAGTGCTCGCAATCAAATTTGTTTC
Organism: Nemotelus pantherinus; assembly: GCA_963978885.1. Taxonomy (NCBI): domain Eukaryota; kingdom Metazoa; phylum Arthropoda; class Insecta; order Diptera; family Stratiomyidae; genus Nemotelus; species Nemotelus pantherinus. Next base: position 97,119,341 of record OZ022263.1, on the reverse strand, counting down.
CGCTTCATTAGAATAAGCATGTGTGTTGTCTATGTTGTGGAGAATTGGGATTTGGTTGGAAGCACTTTTCCTGAATATTTTGTTCACATAACTGTTGCGAACCATGGTCAAGATTTTGAAGCATATTATTCCACCGGCTGTTACATAGCATGAGGATCCTTTTTTAATTAAACCTGGTATCCAAGTGGTTAGACGTTTGAAACTAGGATCTCTGTTGCGTTGCCACCTACGCCTGATAGTGTTGCGTTGCTGCATAAGAGACTTCGTGAACAGGTCGATCTCAAAGCTTTGTAATCTTGCACTTTTCTTTGCTGCTTGCTTCGATTCCAGAAAAGACAGTTCTAGTGAACTGTGCCGTAAGCACGTCTATTTGATCCGATCTATTTATACTGCTTAAGTTAAGTTCGTCTAGCGAAATACTCGAATTCAAGTGTTCTCGAAACACACACCAGTTAGTTTCACTGAATTGATATTTCTCTCGCATAATAATATTTTTCGGTGCGTTTTGGGTTTCAGTGGAAAATGAAACAGGCAGATGAGGAGATGAAAGAGCCTGCAGCGTAGAAGGCGTAGTAATAGGTACTAAACCATCACTAATAACCAGGTCCAAGACGGAACTAGCACCCCCAGGGGAGAAAAACGTAGGATTGTCTGTTGAATGTATGAGCAGATTTCTCTCCTTCATGAACTCATACAGTATACAACCGCATTTGTTGGAAGACTTACAATTCCAGTACCTATGCCGGGCATTCAGATCTCCACAAAACAGAAATCTACGAAGATAATCTCTTCCAAACTGGACGATCTTTTCCGGATTTAATTTTGACTCCGGGAAATAGCAAACAAATATTTTAAAATTACTATCGATTTCGATACCAAGAACCCCAATTGCTGACGTTTTTGGTATTGAAATCAATTTATGTTGTATTGATTTTAGTACAGCGATTCTATCCTATAAATTCTATCTGCTCTATAAATATAGTAGTCGGGATGAGACATTTTTTGATCAGGAAAATATCTATTTACTGGGTGACATCTAGATCAAATGTCTCATCTTTCTTATTCCTGATGCTTTGAGCATTCCATGGCAACACATTTAACCATTTAGTCATATAAAAATTACAGGTTAGCTTAATTAAAACATTAAATTGGTCATGCTTGGTTTTGCAAGTTGACAAGCTTTCAAGTAACGCTTGTGCTAGCAAATGATTACGTCAGCAGGTAAAAGTTCCCTAGACGAATCAATGCATGGTAAACTAAAGTTTCTTGTAGTCTGAGTAGTGGATTGCTTGACCACAGCACTGTATGAACGCTTTTGACTTGAGTTTCGATTTGAGCTTCCATGTGAGCTTATAAGTGGGCTTGAATGGGTGCTTTGCCAAGTTTGTGGGCGCGCAAGATTCGGCAAATCGCCAACATTAAATTTTGGAATTTCGCACTTATTGAAATTAAATTTGGATTTCTTCCCCGCCAGACACGTTTTTATTTAAATGTATTGGTTCCACTTAGTACATTGATCGTTATTACTGGCATGAGTCGCTCCACAATTAGAGCACTTGATCTTATGCGTCTCTGCGTCGGTAAGCGTGCACTCCGATAGATCATGGTCGCCGTTGCAGAGCATGTATTTCATTGGTGGGTGACAATGAGAGGATCCATGTCCATACAATTTGACACCTCCTACATTGTGTGAGGCCGTTTCTTTTGTTAGAGAAGTAGCTCCATTTCACTCGCATGTGCATGATTGATTTTATTTCACATCCAAGCAACGTAGCTTATAATCGCGCTGTAGTATGTTTTTAACGAATTCAGGTTGCGATAACTGGGCGAAAATCTGCCCATTGATGCGCGATACACTTTACCTTTTTGGCGGTAGTATGTTTCCGAACTATTTCAAAGTTTTCAATTGACTTAAGGAACAGTCTCCTGCCTATTGGCAGTGGCGGCTCGTCAGGGTGGGCCCGGCCTTCCTGGCCCACTCTGACGTGCACCAAACGCCGCCAATCTTCTCCTTGCCAAAGCCAGACACTGGCACATGAGATGAAGGACGGATTCTTCCTCGTCCTCAGAGCCACAACTCCGACGACCGAAATCGTTAAACTCTACGCCCAATCGTTGCGTATGCCCCCCTATGAGGTAATGACCCGGAAGAACGGCCACAGTGCAAAGCAGAGCGCTTCGAGTTAAGTCTAAGAGCTGCCTGGTGTGATGCGCATCCGTGGATACTTAGGTCTGTCTTGTTATCGCACAGGATGATTCATCTATCCAGGACTTCCTAGCGTCCTCAAGATATTTTTTGCTTGATAGCCAATTTCACCGATGTCATCGGTATTCCTATTGAGGAGCAAGAGATCTCCGGTAACAAGGTTCTAAGCCTTGCTAGCTCATCGGCCTCACAGTTGCCCTGAAAACCCCTATGTCCAGGTACCCAAATAAATTGAACAACCGAATGTCTCGACATCTCCCTACGAGATACTCGGCATTCAGCAACAATTATGGACGCTGTACAAGGACCAAATAGCCGCTTGGCTATCTGTGAAAATACCAATATTGACCCCAAATGTTCGATTACACAGAAGCCAGTCGATTGCCTGATAAATAGCCCCAACCTCCGCCTGAAAGACACTACAGTGGTGTGGTAGGTGGAGAGACAGCTCATCTGAGTAAACACCACTCCCGACTCTATTATTTAGCTTTGAGCCGTCGGTGTACACATGGATTATCCCATTTTCGAGGGTGACACCATCACACCATTCATCCCTACCAGGAATGCGAGTTGTAAACTCCAAATCCAGTATGCATTGCGGAGCGATGTAATCAACAACCGCTAGTACAGGTAAGCCCTCGGCCAAAATCCTCGCATCCTCTGTTCTATTTCATGTTGTGATACAATTTAATCTCGCAGCAGCAAGATTAGCTTGCTGCGAGATCAGTAGATTGGTTGGCAGCCAATGTAGCAGCACAAAAAGTGCCTACGTAGAGGTGAAGCGGAGCGCTCCAGTTACCCGTAGTGCAGCCATCCTCCGCACTTTTTCAAACTGCCGCATTGGAAGAGTATTCACCGTGATGTTCCACAGCAGGAGAGAGAGGACTCCCCCCTGAGGTGTGCCCATATTGACTCCTCGTCTTACGCTGGCATTCCCCAGAGAAGAGATTACCACTCTCCTTTTGAGAAGCTGCACAATAAAAGCAATCAGCCGCTCATCCACATGCAGCACCGAGAGAGCCTTTTCAACGAAAACCATTCCAAAATACTTTCATTGTTAAAAGGAGATGAAACTGAACTCAATTTAGAATATTTTCCGAGTGAAGTGTTTATTCGATTTGACGAGTTACAGTTGAAATTCGCATCTGAAGTGAAAGAGCAGCTAAGAGAAGTGATCGCTAAGCAGTGGGCAGCAGATAGCAGATAAAGGAGCATCAGAACAAGGAGATTCAGGATGGAAAAAATAGACAAGAGGGGAAAACATTTTTGGAAAGCGGAGCAGAAGAATTGGACCTACATTTTGAGAACATTAAGCTACCTCGTATTTCTTTACCAAAGTTTCATGGTAATTATGACTCATGGATACCGTTTCGCGGTTTGTTTTAATCCCTCATTCACAATCGCCCAAATACGTCGAAGGTGCAAAAGCTGCACTATTTGAAGTGTAGTCTGTCCGGGGAAGCTGACGGATTGCTTCGTCAGTGTGCAGTCACTGAAGCAAACTATGACATTGCCTGGGTAGTACTAAACGACAGGTATGATAGCGTGAATGTTTTATTGAGCAAACCGTTTAAACTTTTGTTTTCCATATCAAATGCTAATGAGTCAGCATCCTCCCTAAAGAATTTGCTTGATAAAAATAAGGAATGTGTTCAGGCCGTTGAAAACATGGGTATCGAGAATCTATGGCATGCCATGTTGGTGCATGTAAACGCGCAAAGATTACCTCCATCTACGAGACAACAATGGGAACAGGAGCATGTACAAATGGCCAGACTTCCCTCATTGAATGATTCATCCGAATTTTTCCAACGTAGATTCCGAGCATTGGAAGCTGCAAGATAAATCGAATAAGGATTTCAAGAAATACAAGTACGCTCCAACCTCACATCTTGCAGAACTACGCAGCTCAAATGGCTCAGAGTTGTATAGTTTGTAGAGCTAGCCAGCACATTCGGCAATGTCCCACTTTCGGTGAAAGAAGTTTGAAACCGTTAAACGGAATAGGTATTGCATTAATTGTTTGACGAGGGGACACATAATAGCAAATTGTGCAAGTATTAGTAGATGTGCCAAGTGCAAAAAATCACATCATACTCTTTTGTATAGAGATACAGCAATAAAAAATGTTGCAACATCTAGCCCGCTGAGCGCTGACGCAGCAGATTTTGGATTTATTTATGCAAAATGGGTCTGAAATACAAACATTGAGTGCTGTTGCATCAAAGTAAGTTCTTTTAGCCACAGTATTAGGGAGTGTGCAAACTTCAAGTGGTTGTAGAGTCTTAAGAGCATTATTAGAACAAGGCTATCAAAAACATTTGTCAGTGAGAATGCTATCCAACAGCTCAACATAAAAAGAATGCATACAAACACTACCATTAGTGGTATCGGTAGGAGCAATAATACTATAACGAAGGGAATCGTACACTTGAAATTAAATCTTTGTAATAACCAATCTCTGGAAATAGAAGCGTACATTTTGGACCAATTGACAAGTCTAAAGGTAGAACTATAATGCAATTGAGTGAACTTTAAGTAGCTTAAGTGACAGTACGGTTGCATAGAAATCAAGCGGCATACCCATAATGTACTTATCTGCCGTTTCGTTAAGTTTCGTTCAATTCCGGCCACTTAAGTGGCGTACGACTGGGACCGTACATCAATTAAGTAAATTTGACAAGAGGTTTGCGTAACGACTAAAACCAATAGAAGGCACGTAAAATATTTGAATATGTTTTCGTGGATCGTTTGGTATTTTTGCAGGAGGTAGAAGTAATGATCATTCGTATGCGGTATTGTAGACGCAATAATAGGTATGTGAAATATTTGAATATTTTAGGTCTGTTCGCGTACATTCAGTCACTGAATTTTCATGTAGTGGGGGACATTTATGAAAAGTACAAAAACGCTCACATTGCATATCCTGAAAATTGACAAACAAAAGTGTCAGTTGTCGGTTTTCAGGAGAACAATAATGATAATAAAGTCATCCTAAGCGGTGATAAATTACCGTCACAAAAATATTTGTCCTTCATAATATTATAGGCCAAAAACCATTTGACAGTTTTCAGTATTTTTAAGTAGCTCAGACCCTACTGAAAAAGGGGAAATTTTCCGTTTTCAGTAAAACGGAGTGCAAAAGCGGCTTTTTTGCAATTAATTGAAATTAATCGTAGTACGCGAACATACCTTTTATTGTTAAACGGCTCATTGACAGTTTACAATATAGGAAGTAGTAATTAGATGTCTCGAATATGATTCTGCGTGACATTGTAAAAAGAATAACAGGTATCTAAAATATTTTTTCGTCGATCACTTAAATGCTATTTTTGCAGGAGGTAGGAATAATGAGTTTCAAACATAATTTCAAAGAGAAAACGCGTTGAACAACATACGAAATAATAAATTATATAGTAGTTTATTTACTTGTATCTTTAAATTACTTACTTTTAAAAATACAAGTACATAAACTACTTAAAATGCCGTCTCACAGCTTTTTTCATTCAAAGAATAACCACACACCATGCTTCAGCTGTCCACTATTGAATATTAAACTTCAGCAGTAAAGACCTTGTTGATTAAATATATTCCGGTCGCATACCAATATTGCTCAAAAAACATTTCTTTCGTACACTTATTTGAATATAAGCACAAATTAAGAGCCTGCACCAAGCCCATCTTTATAGATCTAATAATCTACAGCAAAGTGCTGAGGTTCAGTTCAGCTACAATTTTCTACGATTTCTTGCAACAGAGCTAGCAGGCTATGAAGACAACTATATTTCAATTGCAGCGAAAATCTATTCAAATATATTGCGTAAACGCTCACATCAGTTCATCTCATATGCCTCCAAATTCAAATTCATATTCGCCACTCTGACGGCAGCTTCATGAACCTTCACTTAATTCTATTATGGGCAAATTAACCGATCGACTTCAATTGAGTGAATTTTCGTTCAGTTTCAGCGCTCACTTAAGTTCACTTAATTGCATTATAGTTCTACCTTAAAGGTAGAACTATAATGCAATTAAGTGAGCTTTAAGTAGCTTAAGTGACAGTACGGTTGCATAGAAATCAAGCGGCATACCCATAATGTACTTATCTGCCGTTTCGTTAAGTTTCGTTCAATTCGGGCCACTTAAGTGGCCTACGACTGGGACCGTACATCAATTAAGTAAATTTGACAAGAGGTTTGCGTAACGACTAAAACCAATAGAAGGCACGTAAAATATTTGAATATGTTTTCGTGGATCGTTTGGTATTTTTGCAGGAGGTAGAAGTAATGATCGTTCGTATGCGGTATTGTAGACGCAATAATAGGTATGTGAAATATTTGAATATTTTAGGTCTGTTCGCGTACTTTCAGTCACTGGATTTTAAAGAATTTTCCTGAATCATGTGGTTGGGGACATTTATGAAAAGTACAAAAACGCTCACATTGCATTTCTTGAAAATTGACAAACAAAAGTGTCAGTTGTCGGTTTCCAGGAGAACAATAATGATAATAAAGTCATCCTAAGCGGTGATAAATTATCGTCACAAAAATATTCGTCCTTCATAATATTATAGGCCAAAAACCATTTGACAGTTTTCAGTGTTTTTACTATATAGGAAGTAGTAATTAGATGTCTCGAATATGATTCTGCGTGACATTGTAAAAAGAATAACAGGTATCTAAAATATTTTTTCGTCGATCACTTAAATGCTATTTTTACAGGAGGTAGGAATAATGAGTTTCAAACATAATTTCAAAGAGAAAACGCGTTGAACAACATACGAAATAATAAATTATATAGTAGTTTATTTACTTGTATCTTTAAATTACTTACTTTTAAAAATACAAGTACATAAACTAGTTAAAATGCCGTCTCACAGCTTTTTTCATTCAAAGAGTAACCACACACCATGCTTCAGCTGTCCACTATTGAATATTAAACTTCAGCAGTAAAGACCTTGTTGATTAAATATATTCCGGTCGCATACCAATATTGCTCAAAAAACATTTCTTTCGTACACTTATTTGAATATAAGCACAAATTAAGAGCCTGTACCAAGCCCATCTTTATAGATCTAATAATCTACAGCAAAGTGCTGAGGTTCAGCTCAGCTACAATTTTCTACGATTTCTTGCAACAGAGCTAGCAGGCTATGAAGAAAACTATATTTCAATTGCAGCAAAAATCTATTCAAATATATTGCGTAAACGCTCACATCAGTTCATCTCATATGCCTCCAAATTCAAATTCATATTCGCCACTCTGACGGCAGCTTCATGAACCTTCACTTAATTCTATTATGGGCAAATTAACCGATCGACTTCAATTGAGTGAATTTTCGTTCAGTTTCAGCGCTCACTTAAGTTCACTTAATTGCATTATAGTTCTACCTTAATACCCACTTGGAAAGTTTTTTCGGAAGTGCAAAATCAGCTGCAAAACTTTGAACTAGCTGATCCTAACTTCGATAAACCGGGAAAAATTGATCTACTCCTAGGAGCGGATGTTTACCCTCAGCTTATATCAGGCGATATTTATAGACTAACGATGGGACCAATAGTCCAAAGAACCAGCTTAGGATGGATTGTTTCAGGAGAAGTACATGCTCAACCACAACGTACTCTTCAAAGTTGCAAACTAGAAGTAACTAATCATGAAGATTTATGTGGACAGTTTAGACAATTCTGGGAACTGGAAGAAATCAATGTATCGCAGCAGCAGACGAAGGAGGATTAGCTTTGTGAAGAATTCTATTTGCAAAACACTCATCGTGACACAGACGGAAGATATGTAACTCGTTTGCCATTTAAAGGAGGTTTCAACAGACACATGTTAGGTGAATCAAGAAACATCGCCCTCACCAGCCTAATGTCGCTAGAACGAAAGTTTGTTAAAAATCCGGATTTATATGTGGAATATTCCAAATGCATTCAAGAATATTTAGAATTGAATCACATGCGTGAAGCTAGTGACAGTATAGATATACAACTAGATGCAAATGGCACTTCTAAATGGAAAGGTAATTACCTCCCTCATCATGTAGTATATAAAGAAAGCAGCAGTACAAGGGCTCGTGTTGTTTTCGATGCCTCACGAAAAACAAGTTCTATGCTGGCCCCCTCTACAAAATAGTCTCGATACCAGTTTGCTACAATGGAGATGTTTACAATTTGTGTTTATAGCTGATGTTGAAAAAATGTACCGTCAAATTCGTATACATCCAGAAGATGCTGATCTACAACGTTTTGTTTGGCGTAATAGTCCTCAAGAACCGATCCAGGACTATTGCTTGAATACAGTCACCTTTGGAGTGACTTGTGCACCATTTTTAGCCATTCGCACTCTCCAAAAACTTGCAGGGGATTCGCAGGCTTCGTTTGATATGGCACACAAGGCAATTCTAAACGAATTTTACGTAGACGATATTCTGTCAGGTGGGAATAGTCTGGAACTCGCAATCGCTAAAAGAGATGAGTTAAGCACGCCAATCACGAGCGACTCTTGTGTAATATTCCTATTGAAGACCGTGAAACTCTTCCAATTTTAAATATGAGTCTCGATCAGGGTCTCAAAACACTTGGCTTTATATAGTATCCAATATCGGATGAATTTGCGTACAAGATTAACATTAAAATGTATGACGTTACATATACAAAACGATACATATACAAAACGATCTCCCCAGTTGTTGTCGTAGCCAAAATATTAATGCATTCACTATAGTTAGATGGAATAACTTGGGATGAAAGAGTTCCGTTTGACACCGCAAAGAAATGGCACGAATTCAAACCAGATTTAGAGACAATTCAGAAGTTGAGAATACCTAGATGGTTTAAAAATGGCACTAACGACATTATTGGGCTCCACGGTTTTAGTGATGCTTCTCAAAAAGCGTATGCGGCAGTCGTTTAATTTGTTTCTCGTGGTCGAAATAACAATACATCTTCATTATTATTAGCTAAAACAAAGGTAGCACCTGTCAAAGCCATTTTGATTCCATGTTTGGAACCGTGTGGAGCACTCTTGCTGGCTGAAATAGTACATCAAATCATAAAATCTTTAGAAGTGAATGTTTCTCGGGTATATTTATGGTCTGATTCAACTATTGTTTTGGCATGACTGGCAAAACATCCATCAACTTGGACAACCTTTGTAGCTAATCGAACCACGCAAATACATGAAGCCGTGAAAGACATTCCTTGGAACTATTTGCCGTCAGAGCACAATCCAGCGGATGCGGACTCACGTGGTGTTCTTCCTAGACAACTCATTGCATGTTGATTATGGTGGGATGGTCCCGTATGGTTGAAGGAACGGAGGGAAAATTGGCCTGTTAGTATATCACTGCCAGTATGCACTATAGAAAAAAGGAAAAGATCAATCGTGACTCTATTAGCAGCTCATTCTGAATCAATATTTTTGGACTCATGGCTAAGCAAATATTCTTCGTTGATGCGACTTATTAGAATCACTGCATACTGTTTTATATTCATAGCATTTGCGAAAGGAACTCATTGCACATCACCACATTTAAGTACAACAGAGCTCGATTCAGCTTTATAATTTTGGATTAGATATACTCAACAGAGTGACTATCAAGCAGAAATTGACCGTTTGAAACAAGGGCGACTTTTCGATAATAAATGTAGTTGATTAAATTTGAATCCCTTTGTGGACGCGTGTGGGATATTGCGAACTGGTGGTCCACTTGCTAATGCTGATCTTCCATACGATACGAAACATCCGATGGTTATTTCAGAAAGGAGTAAGCTGTTACCTCTCATACTCATGCTATTGCATTACCACTTGCTTACGTTACATGGAGGGGTTCAACTCATGCTTAGTTGGCGATCTATCCACACAATGTTTCTTAGCTGCTTTTCGACGTTTCGTGAGCCAAAGTGGGCTGTGTAATCACTTATACAGTGACTGTGGTACAAACTTTGTGGGCGCCAATAAAGAATTGAAGCAGATAGTGAAACGAAACAAAACATTGGCACAAGAACTGTCTAATGATGGCATCACATGGCATTTTAATCCTCCATCGTCTCCACATTTTGGGGGATTGCGGGAGGCTGGGCTGAAGTCTACGAACCATCATTTGAGAAGAATTGTTGGAATTGCAGCCTTGACATACGAAGAGTTCAACACAGTGCTGACAAAAATAGAAACTTGCTTAAATTCAAGACCTCTCTGCCCGTTGACGAGCGATCCTAATGACTTAAATGCATTAACACTGGGATATTTTCTTATCGGAGATACATTATTAGCAGTTCCAGTAGATAACATCAGGGATATAAAGCTCAATCGATTGGATCGCTGGCAACTAATACAACGATTAACCCAGGATTTTTGGAAAAAGTGGTTTATGGAATACATAGCAAGATTGAAAGAAAGGCCGAAATGGAACCGACGTCAGCCTAATTTAGAATTGAACGATTTAGTTCTCATCAAAGATGATCGCTTGCCCTCATACAAATGGCCCATGGGCCGAATTATGAAAATACATCCTGGAAATGATGGATTAATTCGAGTTGTGACAATTCGCACCTCCACCACGGAGTTAGATAGGCCCATTACAAAAATCGCATTGCTACCAGTAGAGAAGCCCCAAGAAATTGAATATTCAGTTTTTGTTTGAATTTCAAATGTGAAAAATTTGAAGGCAATGAATTGAAAGCCTATACAACTACTCTGACATTTGTACAGGGCTGTGGAGTCGGAGTCGTGCCCCTGTATATTTAAAGCGGAGTCGGAGTCGAACGCGACTCCGACCCCGCTTTAAATGTACAGAGCCACGACTCCGACTCCACAGCCCTGCATTTGTAGCCCAAGTTAAAGTTATCTGAATTCCTGTATTGTTGCTATCCTTTTCCTTCTCCTATCATTATCCTTCGGGGCACCGCATAAATAACCCCTAGTCGCAGGGTATGTTGCTCACTTGTAAGGAAGAAATGTCACAAGTAACGTCAACATATCTGATTCCTTAATAAGTAAACGGATTTAAAACCATACACATATATTGGATTTTTCACGACAGGACTTCGACAAGAAACCTACGATTGGTAATTTAATATCAATATAAAAAGTTATTCAAGCTCTATTTACAGGCGTTAATTCTGATCATGGTGGACCATCGCAGGGAGTATGTTGAAGCAACCTAAAACGAAATTATTTAATATTATCGTACAATGGTATCTACTCACCTGACCATTTGATGACAGAGGATTGACTTTCAGTATGACATCAGACAGCCGTTCCAGTGAAATCAGCGAAATTCCAGTCAGCTGATATGTTGAAAATGAATAATGTATTCCATTTTGAAATTTTGACCAGGTTAATAGAGTTCAATAAACTGTTAAAATGTACCGAAATTTTCTTCAATATAAAATTGAATTTTGCGGTTTCTTTGTTACTGAGTACAGTTGAATTTTGAATTCGTTTAAAACATATCTTTTTCGTTCGGACATTTCGCTCTTCGTCAAATTAGTTAGTTCGCTTTTTTTCGCATTGGTGTATCAATTAATCAATAAAAGTTTCATTAGTGCAGTTTATTTGAATTATATTTGTGGAATTATTAGTTTTCAAATATAAGATTAATCCTTTGAATTTTCGCGTTTTATTGCAAATAGGAAGATTGTGCCAGAATACATACAAATTTTACTAGAGATAAAATCCAAAGTAAAAATTTAGCTAATTATTTTACCAAATTAGTACCGAGTGTCGAGGAAAAACTGATAAGTAATAATAGATTTTAATAGATGGCGCGATAGTAACTGTCCATTATTTGGCCAGGTTTCGAAACGCCCGATGCATTAAAATTGGAATAAAACTTTGAAATTTAGCTAGAGTGTATTGTCATCATCATCATAGTTTCATACATTATGTTTCTTTGACTCGTACAAATATTTTACATAAATTTTTTTTTTGTGAGAGAAAAAACAGCTTCGACAAGGTATTTATTGACTGCCGTCATATTAATTTTAGCACATAAATGCACCGTTGTCAAGTATTTTATTCAATTTCTCTTTTATCGATGAGAGTATTCGATCCAATTTTTCTTTACTGAATCTCAGTACTGGCTTTTGCTAAAATGTTAAAAAATCAAAACCTTTGACGCAAAGGAGGCAAGGGTGCCAGTGCCTCCTCTATAAATTTTGAAAAATATTAGCCTACATATTACTAAATACATATTAATATTAATCAATAAATTATATTTACACTCCTAACAAATTTAGCATCTTACTCCTAAGTCTCGTCTACTTTTGAATTTGTATATATGTATACAGTCAATACTAGACCAGTGTATCAGTGCAAGAAGCTGAAATATACCATCAATCCAAGCCACCACACAGTACATCGTTTTCATAGTAAAAGAGAAACGAAAATGAAGAACATTCTTGTCTGCCTCAGCTCTTGCATTTTTATCAATGAAAATGTCGTAATTTGTGCTTTTCGTTCATTGATAAGTTTTCAAATTTTTGTTTTCAATATTCCAATAGCGAATACGAAGAAGCAAGCTTTAACTAACAACTAATTATTAACTATCCAAATCAATAATTCCGAGGTGCTCTGCATTTTTATTTGGTCAATGCTTTGTATTCGGTTTATGAAACATTTACTTTAGAAGCTTACATGGAAACTTTAATTTGTGAAATATGGAGAGAATGAAGAATAGTTTCATAGATATAATCCAAAAAAAATCGTTTAATTGAGCTACAAGGGGGTAGTACCGGTTAGAATGCTAAAAAAACAGCCTAATTTTCAATATTTTTTTCACCTCCTTTATTTTGTAGACATTTTAAAATTTGCACGGGTAAAATACACGTTTTGAAGATTATAAAAAAAATATGTTTTTTTTTCATTTTTCTACTTATTTCGAGAGGGCGCCAAAGTTGACGTCTCGAAATATGCCTCGTCATACTGCGGACAGATAATCTCAGGAATGAAGAATCTGAAACAAGAAAACCACACCGCATTTTACAGAGGAATGTTTCTTACGTGGTAATCTACCACAATACTTTTAAAAAAATTATCGAAAAAAATGGCGGTTGTTTGAAAATATTTTTCGAAAAATCGTATTTTTTTTCACTTTGTTCCGCTTGCCAAATTTTTTTGGGTTAACTTTTGGCCTATATTGTGGCAGATTACGACACAAGATACTTGAATAAAGTAGTGCACCAAATTTGATTTAAATCGGTTCGGCCAATCCGGAGAATAAGTGTCCGCAGTTGGAAAAAAACGTCATTTCGAGAAAAAAGCGTTTAAAGTTTTTTTTTCCATTTATTTATTGAATATTATTTAAAAAATATGTTTTTATCACCTACAATTGCTCAGTCTGCAATGTCTAGACCATACGTAAGTATTCTTGAGTCCACATAAGCCAGTTGCTCTGCAGTTAGGCAGTATTTTTTTTTTTTGGCCAAACGCGCTTCCTTTGCCGCTTTTTCTGCCAGACCTATGCGCTCTTCATCTTTTTTTTTCGCAGTAATTCAAAGCAGCGGTCTGCCGTAAACTGCCGTAACTTCTTTAATTTTGGGAATATCTTAACAAAATTTTGAGACGTGATTTCCGAAGGTATAATAAATTGAAAAATGCAAAAAAAAAACTTTTTTCAAAATTATAACCGGTACCACCCCCTTAAGGGAACATTATTCTCTTTGTATGTTTGCGCTAATTTTTGGTTTGGTAATGCAGTTGATCTGCTAGAATTTTGATTTGTTACCAGTGTATGGTTATTTATTAATTGATAAATATTCAAAATGAATTTCGTAAATGACTTACACGCTAGCTTAGCCCATTTAACGAATGAGCTTGTCAGCAGACTTTAAAATTAAGGAAATAAGAATTCAGCTCCTGGGCTGAAAATCATTAGAGCCGACAGGGAAACTAGCCTTTCATTCAATATTGAGTGACATAAGAAGTTTTTTGGTAGCTTTACTGATAGGTAACTTCTGCTATGTGAGTCTCTACTCAGCTTCTGCTGTGTTCGGAACAATCATCACCTTTCGGAAGTCATAGTGTTTCCATCGAAGTTGATTTGTTTTTCTCACCACCGTGTGTTTATTAGGTGCTTGTGATCTGGTGTGACCGGTTTCTTGGTTGTTTATTTTTGTTTTTGTGGAATACAGTCTCTATTAGTTGGAAATAACCGAAGCTAAGGAATCAAAACGCAAACGGGAATCGTCACCCGTCGACCTGTTTCTTCGTGACAGGTTAAAGCTACCCAGGAAGCACGAGCTTTCTCTCATGACTGCCACTAGAAGCAATAAATTTCTGCCGCTTGCGGACCTGCCCGACGGCATGGCTGCAAACAACGCTGCGAATGATCCCCCTGAAAAATCGAAAACCAAGGCAAAAGTTCCACCGATCGTCGTTCCTAGCCTGGATCACAGCTCAATTCTTGCTATTTTTAACTCTATACAAGTGTCAAACTCAAAAATCCAGTTTACCAGTACCGGCAAGAAAATAATAATACCCAACCAAGAAAACTACGATAAGTTTCATTCTCATCTTATCTCGAAAAAAGTTCATTCTACACATTTTCTCGTGCCGATGAACGACCGCTGAAATTCATTTTGAGTGGCCGTTACAATATGGAATGCTCGGACCTGAAGAGGCTTTTGCTTGACGAACACAAGCTCGGATGCTCTGACATCAAAAAAATTACTGTTCCTGACGAGTTACGCCAACATAAAGACGAAGTACTGTTTCTGCTATATTTTCCTCACGGCTCTGTAAAGCTTTCTGAGTTAAATAAGATTGACGCTACCGATCACGTAAAGGTGAAATGGAGCTACCAGCGCAAAAGGGCAGTGCAACCAGCGCAAAAGGGCAGTGCAACCAACGCAGTGCAGGAACTGTCAAGCTTATGGCCACGGTACCTCATTTTGCCATATGCCACCAAAATGCTTGATTTGCGGCAAGCAACACAGTAAAACCGAATGCCCAACTAAAGACCCTGCTCAAATTTCGTGCGCTCTATGCTCTGGCAATCACTTAAGCAACAGTTCTCTCTGCCCTAAACGCGAGGAGTATCTGAACATCCGCAAACGAACAACTCAACGGCTCTCACGCGAAAAAGTTCAAATCAGAAGTATACCTCGACCTTTGCCTGCATTAAGTCAAACAAATTTCCCGTCACTGCCTAATGGAAAAACTCTCATTAATCCTCATCCTACTACACAAGACTGCTCTCCGGCTAACAACTCATACAGTGCAGTATTGCGTAGTCATATGGATATGAATAGCACTTCCAATACTGTTGGTAATGTGCCGTCGTCTGCCAATGACCTTTTCTCTGCTACTGAACTAATTAACTTAGCCCGAGAAGTAATAACCAGGTTGTCTGTTTGCAATTCACGCCAAGACCAGTTTAATGTAATTGTAGAGCTTGCCACCAAGTTTGTTTACAAGTAAACAATGGAAAATTATGGAATGCTCAAGTAAATTATGGAATGCTCAAAGCATACGTAATAAGCAACTTGAAACATTCAACTTCCTGTCTGAAAAGAAAATAGACTTATTTTTCCTATGCGAATCTTGGCTGAAAGATGGTGACAAGCTTGTGAATTCTGGTTATAATATTTTGAGATGTGATCGGAAGGAAGCGCCGGGGGTGGTGTTGCGATCTTTATCAAAAAAGGCATTAAGTTCGTGAGACTAAGTAATCTTCGCACTCAGATTATCGAATCAGTCGCAGTTCAAATTGATGAATTAAATGCTACAATGATTGCTGTTTACTTCAGTGGGACAAAGCTTAATTCTAGTAAATTTAAATTATTTGAAGATGACTTACAACTGCTCTTTAGTCTGAATAGTAACTGGATTGTCTGCGGTGACCTAAATGCACGACACTACCACTGGAACTGCCTCAAAGCCAACAAAGCCGGGAAGATTCTCTTTGATTTACCCTTGAAAAAAAAATATTTTTGTTCACTCGTCAGGCAGTCCAACTTGCTTCCCTCCCAATGGCAACCCATCAACGCTAGACATTGTAATTAACAACGGTCAACTCCCTTTAACTTCCCCCATCGTTATCAATGATCTGTCATCCATTCACCTGCCTGTTTTATTCGAAATAAATAGTACTATCTCTCTGACCAGACACTCTTTCTTCAGATATGGTGCAACTTCCTGGGATAAATACCGTGACCATCTAAATGCAGTGCTTAGCCTTCAAAACTTAAATCTCAAGTGCTTTGTCGACGAGAGTCAAATAGACACTCTCCTCCCCAATCTATTAAGAAACATCCAAGCAGCCCGTTCACCTTCTCTTGATGCTGCTACTACTGCACTTATTAAGCACCGTAACAACAGCCGCCGTAAATGGCAAAGATTGCGGGATGCAACTTTGAAGTCTCACTTAAATCTACTTAATGCACAAATTCGCACAGTTTTCCTCGAAATCCGCAATGCTCGCTGGAACAACATTCTTTCTGAACAAATGAAAGGCTCCCGAAAGCTCTGGAGCATACATAAACATCTCAAAAACAGATCACGCGCCATCCCTGCTTTAAAAATCAGCGATAATATGTTTACGTTTTCTGAGAAAGACAAGGCTAATCTTCTTGCCTCCTAATTCTATAAGATAAAGATGATCCTGTAACTAGAAAAATAGTTGCCGATGAAGTTCTTAAGCTTGCCTGGTGCCCGTCCGGCTTTCAACCTCTGTGTTTTTGCTCCCCTGCTGAGCTGCGTTCCCTTCTCAAAGGCTTAAAAGTTAAGTCATCTGCAGGATCTGATGGATTACCTAACATCCTTTTAAAAAACCTGCCAAGGAAAGCAGTTGTCTTACTTTCTTTCGCTTTCAACTGTTGCTTGAAGCTAGGATATTTCCCCAACATGTGGAAAAATGCTACCATTATCCCTATTTTGAAACCAGGTAAGAATCCTCAGTTACCTAGCAGCTACAGACCAATTAGTTTGCTACCAACATTGAGTAAACTTTTCGAAAGAGTGATTCTCTCTCGGGTCCAACAGCATCTTCAAAATTTTGCAGTCATCCCAGACTTTCAGTTTGGGTTCAGGCCTGGCATTTCCACAGCTCATCAGTTGTTCAGAGTCGTCAAACACATTCAAGGTAACTTTTCTATGAAAAAATCCACTGGACTAATTGCTTTGGATATATAAAAGGGTTTTGACACGGTCTGGCACGATGGTCTTATTTATAAGCTAATCAAGTTCTCATTCCCCGTCTATCTTTGCAAGATTATAAGCTCGTTCTTATCGTCTAGATCTTACTCTGTCAAGCTACAGTCTTTCTCAAACAAGTACGAAATTCCTGCTGGAGTCCCTCAGGGTTCAGTTTTAAGTCCTACCCTCTTCAACTTATCCGTGTCCGATCTGAACAAACTTCCCCTCTGCAATATTGCTATGTACGCTGATGACACCGCCATATTCTCTAACAGCAGCAATCCAGATTCCATAGTCAATAACCTGCAGCTTCAGCTTCAACACATAAGCAACTTCTGCAACAAATGGAAAATTCAAATCAATTCTGAAAAAACCCAGGCTATATTTTTTTTCTAAAAAAACGTGCTGCTAAGAATCTTCCAAACCCGCAGCTTAATATCTTAGGGTCCAATATCTCGTGGTCGAAAGACATAAAATACCTTGGTTTGCATCTTGATTCCAAAGTAACATTCAACAAAAACACGGAAATGATTAAATCTAAAATATTGAAGTGCATTTTGTCAAACTACCCACTGATAAACAGAAAATCGAAACTTTAAACTGAAAATAAACTACTTATTTACAAGCAAGTCTTCCTACCAATAATTCTTTACGGCTGCCCAACCTGGTATAAATGTGCTAACACTCACAAGCTTAAACTTCAGATCATCCAAAATAAGTGTCTTAAAATAATCCTCAACAAACCTTTTTACTATTCCACATATATGCTCCACAAGATGGCTAAACTTAGAACAATTCGTCAAATGATTCAGACTTGTGCCTCAAAATTTTTGATAAGGTGTAACACTTCTTCAACCCCCTGGTGTCCTCCTTAAGCTCGAATCATTTGGTCAGTTAATCTTAAGGCTAGTTTTAAGCAATAGTCTTAAGTTTATTTAGGTTAGGCTAAGCACTTCATTAGGTTTTAAGCTAATTTTTCCTAAAACCCCCTAACGCACTATTGTAAATTTTCATACTTCATTTTGTATAAAATCCATAACTTAGCTGTGAAGACTCTGTCTAAACACTAGAATATGCATATTGTGAATCTCTGTGAAACGCCAACACATCAATAAAGCATCCATTATTATTATTATTATTATTATAACTTCTGCTATATATTATTTTGTTCGAACTCCAGGTACAATGTGTTGAAAAGTAAGGCTTCAATAGTTTGAAAAACCTGAAAGATACCATTTTTGGTTATAATCTCGACTCAGATCACATCCGATCGTAATTAAACATAAAACTATTAGGTCCCTTTCGAATTGATATTGAGGCGAACGAAGGATTTGCCCGCTAAATAGACAAGTATAATGAAGCGTGAAGCTTTTAAACGGTTTATTGACTTAGCATCACTTTAATCACGTCTGGGCTTGCCATTCCGAGGTTACAATCAAGCAGTAGTTACCCAAAAAGTTGATTAGACGAGTTTCACAAGATGAAATTTTTGAACCTCATGGACATAACTCAGTCTTTCACTTTTCAAAATATGGCTGCTCAACGTTCATCTGGGTACGTGATGTTCATTTTTGATCGTCTCCTCAACCGAAAAAATTTTAAATTTAGTTATTTATCCTGCACGTTAACCAAACAATCTGCAAAAGATAAGTTAACCATAATATAGTTAAATTTACCAAGTCTGATTAGTTCAGTAATTATTGAGATATCATTTTCCACGGTGCAAACAATTAACACTTAAAGGTTATTAATTTCTGATCACGGTTTCCTTCTTATCTATAAATTAGCATAAACAATACGGGAAACTGGATCCTTTTGCGGAATAAGCCTCCGAAAGTAGAATCAAATGGAATTTTTTTTGTGGGATGATTAAAATTGAAATTTTATTTAACTAACTGGTTTCGAAAGTATGCACTGATTCTCATCAGACATCAGCTCGTATTGTATACCTGACTGATGTGACTACTTGGAGTGGAAGATCATTAATTTTTATTTACATTGCGATAAATTTTAATATTCTCGACAATCAATTAGTTAAAAAAAAATTCAATTTCAATCATCCCACAAAAACAATTCCAATTAACACTTGTTATTGATGGTTCAACACGATTATAGAATTCATCGCTGCTTAGTATTGAAAAAAAAAAGAAATTAGACAATTAAAGGAGCTGTATGACGAGGTCGTTTAAAATTTTAGCACCATAAAAGAGAAACGGATGTATTTTGTTATCAAATAAAATGTTTCCATAGCATGATTTGCAGTAAAAATGCATTATCATTCCTTACTTAACCCCCAAATCCCCTACATGCTTTGAATATTATTGCGAAAGTCAATTTAATATAATTTGACTTTCCTAGACCCGCTACTGTTTTGATGTCAAGATAAACTCTCTTTTAGCTTGGTGTGTCAACAACTTTTGAGCGGAAAAGAGACATTTTCGGCCGGGCGTCTGCGACTCCCATGGCAGTGAAGCTGTTAACTAAAAATTGTACATTACCTGTGAAACGGCACCCGAATCGTTTGAATTTTTCGTATTCACATAACTACAATCATCGTCATGATGACTATTACGACTATTGACATCCTGCTGTAACTTATCTGTTATCACTGCTATGCTTTCATTGTTGTCATTTATATTTTCGGATGTTTTGGCCGATTGATTTCTCGTACTAGCTTCGACAATTTTTGTTTTCAATAGCAATTCTTTAACGTTAGCCTGTTTTAATTTCTCTTCGAGATCACTTATCTTAATCGAAAATTCTTTTTCCTTTAATTTATTATCAATCAGTTGAGTTTGGAGATTCCGTATAGTTTCCTGTAGAACTTTAATTTGTTGTTCACGTATATCGGTGTCCGATTTTAAATCCGATTTAACGAGATTCATTTCGTTGCGATAGGCTTCCAATTGACAACGTAAACTATCGTTTTCTTCCTGTTAAGAAAAGTACAAAGTGGATGAAATTTGGAAGAATTAAGATAATTTACTGCTAATATGAATGATTCATTCATTTAAATATTTCTAGTTAGTATACACTTTACCTTCAAATTATCATTGTCAAATTTGGTCCGTTTGCTCGATGATTTATATTCACGATCGTCATCAGACATCTCCATGTCATCATCTTCTATTTGAATACATCGTATTTCCTAAATGGAATCAATTATATGGAATTAGATAAATTCGTCTGCATTTAATTACCCTGAAGATCGTAAATACTTATAATAATCATGTCGAAATAAAATTAGGTTTTCTACGTTAAAGGATCTTCAAAAAAGTGTCTATTTTTAAAGTATTTATAAATGAGAGAATTATTTAGAAATATATATCCGCTGTAGAAATGATTGTATGATATCTTCTGATGATAAGCGTATTATGGGAGTGACAGAGGTACTCATTTGCCGTACAAACTTGTTTGTATCAATATCTTTAGCCTTATTGCACTTACCTCCATTCGATTAAAATAAAAACATTCCAAATTTTTGTCGTTTCGAATAAATTGTAAATTATAAGAATAATAAATAAATATGTGCATACCCTTTAACAAGATTCATATTCATGTTGCAGACTTGCATTTCCTGACTGAGATTGACAATATATTTTATGTTACAACTTTAGAAGCCATGGTATTACAAATTAATTATCTAACCCATTTCCAAAACGAAAAAAAAAGATCTTACCTGCTGGCGAGCAATTGTACATACGTACATATTTCAAGATTGAAGCAACCAACCTTTCGAATACCCGCAGTGGATTAATAATATATAATATCTTCTCTAGATGCACCAAAACCCACAAGTTATACAACACGTAAAGAAAGAATAGATTTCAAGCGTAGAATTACTTCATTTTGGAAACATATGAAAGAGATTATACATACGACGATTACTGTGTGCCATGATTAAAAATATAGGTTAAACAGCTTGAAGCTATAAATAAGGGTGTTGGCAACTAACACCTGCTACGGAGAAAAGAACTTAGGAATTACCTGTGAATTATTTCAATGGCAAGTTGAAGTGAAGAGGCCTTCAGAGGCCATTAAACTTCACTTTTAATCCCAAATACCGTAAAATCATCTTTGACAATCACTGTTTAAAATTATTTATTTTCAAAAGTTTTCACTATCCTTTCGTTTAAAAAAGTACAATACAAACCCTCAAAAGCGGGAAAATGAATAGCCAAAACGATTTGCACTGAGATCGATGCTAATTTCTAGAAAACAGCTTTGACTGATATTTTCAATGAACCATTATCATAGTGAATTTGATTAAGAAGCATTTAAATTTGAAAGGAGGCACTAAGTTTAGGTAATTTATGACTGCTGAGTAATTTATATAATTGACCATTTTAGGGCTTAAAAGTCTAAACAGTTATGGAATTTGTAAAGCAAAATGGTAGCCTGTGACAATTGGGATGTCTAAAGAGCAGAGTACGTAATCGATTTTCAATCTATACAGTGTAAGAATTAACGGTAAAAGTAAAATCATTATGTTATTACGATTACCAGTATTCTCTTAATATTCGTATTTTTCACGAACATTTATAGTGACCTCAAATTATCTATAAAATAGCTCGACTTAGACAAAAATCTATGTATCCTAAATTTTATTGCATTTGCATTAAACATCTTACAATTTTACCTTAATCTTTAAAGATTCTACCGTTATTTAGTTAAACATTTACATGAACACAGCGGCACGCAAATATATTCTTAACACATATAATACATTATGTTAGGGTACTATGTACTATTTCTGCTAAAAGAACTACAATACGCTGTGATATCAAAATGAACGACAAATTTATTTGATTTCAAAAAAATTCACATAAAAAACTCACACCTTTTAGGTATTGATTAAGTACTGGGGTTTTTGATTTTAATTAAGTAGAATCAATTAAATTTATTGTTCATTAATTTGAAGCAAATGATTTACAGATAATGGTTTAGTAGATGCTACTCTGTGGGTAAGTTTGAGTAAGTGTTTAATTTACTAAGAATTCGAGAAATGAAAAAAAAAAACCAGAAAATATATTCGAATCTATCATGCAACTTAAAGCATACGGAAATGGGAATATAAATGACTGAAATGTTCAAAACGCATTCAAATTTTCTTACATGGATCAATGATTTGCAAACAGAATATATGAACTACATCTCAAACTTATTAGCTCTTTAGATAAATTATATAGGCATCATTCTTTTCATCAGGGTACAGTGAGTTCATAGGTATAATACCAATTCCAGCATGTTGTGTTAACTCTGTTCTTCTTCGAGGCCCGGAACGAGCCTGTTTTCTGGATTTTCCACTGCTTGCCGTTCTTTAGTTTTCCCTTCGAATAAACTTTTGTATTTCAGTATTCTACTTTCGTTCATGGGAAATACGTGAACGGCCCACTAGAATTGCTGCAGTTTGATTATTTTCTCGCTTTATTTCTTTAACTATACCTTCTTCATCATTGGTTTTTATCACGGTCGATTTGGCTTCAATAATTCTCCAGAGCACTCGCCTTTAAAGGAAAGGAGGTGAAGATCCAAAGTTCACATAATACAGGCATAATTATTGACTTGTACATTCGGAGCTTTACTTTCCTGTGTAGGCTATTTGATTTGAGCAACATCGGGAAAGCCTTGTCCGCGATCTGGGTTGGTCTTATAATTAGGTGCATTTGCGGTGTTCGTCATTTTTTTTTTAAGTTTTCTTAAGAATATGAGTTTTTAAGGTTTAGCTAAGTATATGGAGTTGTCTACATTTTCTTAATTGTATTCGTCAATTAAAATGGTGTGCCCGGTGGGCGTTATTTTCTCTGCTTGTGTTATTACTTTTGATTTATCTTTTCATTTGTCTACTCATTTTTCCAGCACTTGCTTCACCATAAATATTTAGACGGCTTTGGACTGTTCAGCTCTTAAACTTATTTGGAATTCTTTAATCGCCGTATCTGTCTATGGCTCACTTATATTTTCTAAAATTTTGTCATAAACATAAAATATACAAAACAATAAGATGCTTCAGTAGTTCTCACAGTGCAGTTTGTCTCCTTTTTGTAGATATGGTATATTACGCTTTGACACAACTCCTGTGGCATTTGTTCTCATCCCTGTATTGTTTCAATCATTTTACGGATGAAGCCCCTCGTATTTTTTTTATGTTTTCGGAGGAATTACATTGAGTTTCGATTTTATCAAGCGCTTTACTGTTTCTCTGGATTTGGTAGCTAGCTGAACTTCTTCCAGCATTGCAAGGTGGGCTGGGCTTTTTTTACCAGCATGACAAAAAGCATTTATTCCTGGGTGGTATGAGCAGGGTTGAGAAGCTTTCCGAAGGAAAAAGCCCTCGTATTTTTTTTATGTTTTCGGAGGAATTACATTGAGTTTCGATTTTATCAAGCGCTTTATGTTTCTCTGGATTTGGTAGCTAGCTGAACTTCTTCCAGCATTGCAAGGCGGGCTGGGCTTTTTTTACCAGCATGACAAAAAGCATTTATTCCTGGGTGGTATGAGCAGGGTTGACAAGCTTTCCGAAGGAAAAAGCCCATCGCTTCTATATTTTTTTTTGCCCTCGATAATCACTCCATCTTTGAGGTTGGAAATCTCTTTCACTACTTTGTACACTTATCTCATTTTATTGCTAATGAGATTTCTGAATTCCTCTTTTTGTCATGTGAATATTCTAGTTTTTTTTTGCGCCGACTGTCTAATTCATTTTTCTTGACAATCTTCGGCAAATTATTTGTTCGTTCTGCATCGTTTTTCATATTCAATCAGTTGCTCTGCCAGTGTTTTGATTGGGGTTTTGATTTTATTCCAGATTTCCAACCCAGGCTTTTTGGAGATGACTTCCATTATTTTGTTTTTTTTTCAAGCGTGTTTTGGTCGACTTCCGTTTATGATTACTGTTGTAATTTTGCAATGCCGAATTTGCAGAGCGGGATGATTTTTAGATCATACGATTCTGACATCGATAAAACACGTTAGACTGGCAGTGCTCTGAATTGCAATTGGCTCCTCGGAAGGACCTCACGTCAAAAATGCTCAAGTCTCATCTTCTGAAAATGAGTACATAGTCTATTTGATTTGATGTGTCATGTTATGTTTTTGTGATTGCGCTTATCTCAGAAGCATGTTGAGAAGCTTACTATTAGATTTGTGCTCCAAGCGAAGACAATAAGGCGGTTCGATATAGAGACAATCCCGACTTTGGCGTTGAATTCGCAAAGTAACTTTTTTATGTCATTCGAGGATAGAGAGTTAAACAGGCTTTCAAATGGTTTAATGCAATTGAAAACTTATTTTTACGCGAGAAATACTTTCAGGAAATTCAGGAAATAGTTTTTATTATTATTCATAAGTTATCAAAAATAGGTAAATCGTACTGGATATTTTCATAAGCGAATACAGCCATATATTTTTATTATTAAGCTTCTAAAAGGAGCATAAATTCGCGAAAAAAGACAATTGATCTTTCACATGACAACGCCAAAACTCACAAATTTACAGCGTAATTTAACAATAGGGAGTGTTTCGCTGTGGTATAAACCGATAGATTATTACGTTATGGTATAAGTATCAATCGTTTTATCAAGAAATTGCAAGGGATAGAATATTAGTCTAATCTACTTGAAAACATGAATCTACCACCACATAATTGCTTTGATGAATAGTTAGGTCGGTTGTTATAATAAATAACACTCTCTCACTCACTCACTCTCAAGATTCCTTATCGATGTATAAATATATTATTCCCATTTCGGCATCAAATGTTACTCAAAATCGTACAAATAAATGAAACATGAAATTCTACATAGCACAAATTTTGTTAGTTCAAATATAATATTAGTTTTGTTTTTTTCATCACTATAAAGCTACTTTAATAACATTAAACATTAACAACACAACCATAAAAATATCGAAATTTCCAACAATACGTACCGTTGATTGTTTCTTCCATAGATCGATGTTTTTTCTTTGGGCTTTGGTGAAATGGTCCCAAACCTTCTTGTGACTAGCCGCAATGAACACTTTCTCAATCTGAGTGACTGATGGGAAAGGGATATAATTCTTTTTATCGATAGTAGAGAAAGCTTTACAGATTGATTTGATTGATTGTTTGTTGTTTGTGTGTATTTTTCGGTTTCTACTGATAATGTTTACAAAGTAGTATACATTTCTCTGACAGATTTATTTTCAAAAATGTTCCAGTAAGTTATCTCATTGCAAGAAACATTTGACTATTTTTTTTAAGGATATAGCCTTTTGATATAAAAGGGTTTTGGGGGTTGTGTGAAAAGTGAATTATGACTTATTTTCGAATGAAATTAGGCTATGTGACATTTAGATGAAAATGCCAATTTGTTACACTTGTAATGAAATTAACATGTTTTGGAGAAGTTATCAGATGTCTCGCGATTTTCGAAAGATGACGTCTTGTAAAGCCATAGCATGTACAAATAAAAACTTTCACACACATTTTACCATTCTTCGAGTATTTATCCTAAAAAAATTGTAAATATTTAGCAGTAGATAATACTATTTCCATTTAATCTTAAAATTAGTATTAACCTCTGAGTTTATTTGCATTTGCATGTGTCTGGACCCAAAAAAAAACAGCGACTACATTACCTTTTGACATGTTTTTCTCTACCCGCATGAATCAATTTATTTTATTTTATGTACTAGAACTTTTACAAACTTGCACCTAATTTATAAAATCAATTTGAGCAGAAGTCAAAAATTATAAGAAAAAACTGAAGAAAATATGCCTCATATGGCATGTAACAGTATTTGAAAATTGAGTAGTATGGGTGGCTTTGAACTTCTATAACGATTTGGTTTAAACTGAATTTCGAATCAATTGATCAAGTATACTGTAGGGTAAATAGTGCGCTATAATGCGTTATCTGATCAGAACAGTCGAGACAAACTCAACAGGAGCAAACTAACAGCGAAGGCCTATGTAATTATAAGACGGCACTGACTGCATGACATCACAAGCTTAAAGAATGGATGTAAGATCTTGCTACTTATGCTACAATTATCGATGTGACACTGGCGATCATACTTCGGAGTATTTCCAGTTTTTAGTGGAAGACGATTCAATTTAATGATTCAATCAACCTTACTTAGCATTGCGCACCTTATTTGCAAAATAATCAAGATAGGAAAATATTTTTGAAATGAAGATGAATTATTATCGCTCACCTTCTGCATTTTAATCAGTGAACGAAAAAATACCGTACCTTACGCGTACTGTACGCGAAAAGTACACATACCCTACCTCAGTTTATAATGTTTGCGTACATGTACACAACCGATATACCGAACGAAAGAGACACGATGCAAAAGTACGCTACGATTGAATACTGTACTGTACAAAGTACACAAACCTTATCCTCTAAAATACGGAATGTGTACTCGTACAAAACCCGTACACAAACGATATACACTAAACGTACCGTACGTTTAGTGTACTTTTGCGCTTTATTTACATGAAAAGGAAAAACACTTTTAAAGTGAAAGCACTGAGTCAAAAATATTGAACTTCACAGGAGAGCATAATCAATTCATTTCGGCTACGGCATTATCACTTTTATCTGTAATTTTTTTCCCAGTTCATATAAATGAACCGCGAAAGTACACTAAACGTACAGTACGTTTAGTCTACACCGTTTGTGTACGGGTTGTGTAGGTGTACACATTCCGTATTGTAGAGGATAAGGTTTGTGTACTTTGTATAGTACAGTATTCAATCGTAGCGTACTTTTGCATCGTGTCTGTTTCGTTCGGTATATCGGTTGTGTACATGTACGCAAACATTATAGACTGAGATAGGGTATGTGTACTTTTTGTAGTGAATGTGTTTGCGTACGGGCGTCAAAAAAGTACGGTACAGTACACTAAGGTACGGTACCATAAGGTTTTTTTTCGTTCACTGATTTTAATGCCAACTTTATAGTTTGCTACTATTTCATTGAGTCAGTTGAAGATGTTGTAAATAAAAAAGTGCTAAACGAACGGGTACTATGCAAGATTTAAATAAATCAAAACACCAAATTTATGTTCGCTACATATTTGTTACGCCAGTGATGTTGAAGAAGATAGATAAGTTTTTGGGCAGGACAACAATATATTTCTTGGGTTATTACTTCAATTGCAAGAAGTTATGATGCAATTAATTATCCACTCATTCGTGTTTTCGTATTATTCCAAGCATATAAATGGACATTTTTTTCGAAGTCCAGAAGTTAAGTTTTGTAAATCTAACAAAAAACCAACACAAAAATCAAAATCAACGTATGTATCGAAAACAACCACAACTTTTTACCCCTACAGCAAGATCGAACATCATTAAACACTGATAGACTTATGCTTAGCTTTTAAGGAACCTTCGACCGAAACAATTGATTTTTATAACCATCTTTCTGGCAAAAAAAAAACCAAAAATAATACAATCAGTATTATCGTAACTAAATACTTACACTGTTGTGCCATATTCTGCATCTGTTTTCGATACTGTTCCCGGGCACGTCTCAAATCCTCTTCGTGCTGTTGTTTATCGTTCTGTAGTCGTCGGACGTGTGCGTTAGTACTTTGTATCATTGAGTAGAAGGTGTTGGCGTTCTTTTTCGAGCAATCGCCCCGTTCCAACCAGACAACTAAAGTGACTACCGCCTTCAGGAAACTATCGTCATTCTTCAGCTTTTCTGCAACATTTCCAGCTTCATGCTCGGTATAGTGTACAATTGGTGGCGGAGATGTAGATCGGAAACGTTCACGTTCGACGCGTTCACGATGACGCTGCTCACGCTGCAATTGACGTTGTTTGCACTCCCATTCGTATTGATCGTCGCGCGCTTGGGCATAGTCAACGTGCAGCCTACCGCAGTTTGTTGACTCTGAACTATTTGCAATGCGAATCCTGTAGCCCGATAGATAAATGGCCGAATCAACAGACGCTTCAAATCCAAATCTGATGTGGCAGAAATTCTTTTTAGACAGCCGCAGGGTTGTTATTTCGCCGCAACTTTCAAACACTTCTCGTATAATATCTTCGGTGATGCTTTCAGGTAGGCCGCCAACGAAAACAGTCCGACATCCTGGCGGCCGCTCTCGAATAGTTGGGGGTGGAGCGTTCGGGTTGGGCGGATACAGAGTACATGACTTACATGTTATGATTTCCTTAATTTGTAGAGGAAGAATCGGAAGCGATTGGCCTGATTGTGTCTGAGCACCGTCACCGACTGCATTAGCTGTATGTGTCGAAGGCTGTTGAGATGAAATGCCAGCAGCCATCATTGGAAATTGTTGCATTTGAATTGTGGTTGCCATTGCAGTGGGGTCCATCATCATCCCAGTTGACATCACCATGAAACCTTGTGGATGATGTGAATGGTGGTGATGGGGATGGGCCGGTGGTGGCGGCCCGACACCCATCATGCCGTTTAAGAACATTTCATTGCCCATCATTATTGGCTTACTTTGCACAGTGGGTGCGGCCGTAGCGCCCGACATAATATTTGACTCTGAAGTGGCTTTGAGAGTTATCGTTTCATTCTCGAGTGCTCCTGCACAATTTTTTTCTCTAGCTGATAGCAGCTTGTTAGAGGAGTCTAGTAGGCTACTGTTCGGTGTTGCCACGGATGGAAGAGATTCATTCTCGTTTTCGATATCCATAGGACCGGCCCCCAATTGGTTTTGTAAAGATGTTGAAGATGCTGTCGTCACTTTTTGCTTATCTGCTTGTTGATTCGAGGGATTAGTTTTAAATTCAAGGGGACTATCGTTTAGCGCTGCTGGCAAGTGTCCAGAAATCAAAGATGGTGCTGCCATAGACATTGTTCCACCAGCAGCTGAAGCAACGGCTGCAAGTTGAGGTATAAAACTTGATCCATTTATGTTCGATAGATTTCCCATGAGTGGAACTGGAAAAATGGTTTTAATTATTTTAACCGGTATAAATTTAATCGTAGCAAATAATGGCATTGCGGTAAAAAAAAGAATTTTATTTGCAATAGATAATGATATTGCAGGAAATATTTATTAATTACCAAAGAAGGTAAAAAAGTATAAAAGTAATTACATATAAATAGATAATAAACAAATTAAAACAGGAGCAACAAATTAAAAAAGGCATTAAGTACAAATAAATAAATAACTTAAAAATAAACAGCTAAAAACATATTGGTATCAAAATTGAACAATCAAAATATCGTTGCATTAAAAAATAAAATAAATTAATAAATACAAAATCAATAAATTGAAAAAAAAAATTAAATATTCAAATTAAATAGGTCATATAAGCAATCATCGATATCTAGTGACTCTTATGGGCCGGTTAAGCACAAATATGTTCTTTGGGTTGTCGATATTAATAGCGACTTTGATGACATCAACACTGAAGCTAGCAGATAGCATTAATCGCAAGAAGTAACAGGTTTAGAAGTCGAAGGCAAGACTGTGGTGGTAAATTGCTGAAATTAAAAGGATGATAAAGATCTCTAAGAGTGAATAGTAGATTTGCTTTCTCTGATATGAGAGAAAATGCAAACATACTCAAGGTAGAGCGCGGGTGAGCGCGATGCATAGGAATTTTGTAACCCAAAGGTTTAGAAACTCCTTGGATGACCGCTTAATGAAGCCAAGTCGTTTATTTGCTTGGAAAATCAGTCTGGTATAATATAAGTTAAAGCGGAGCTTTTCATCCAGGACCACACCGAGGTCTCATATATTGACTACCCTACTGAGTGCAGCAGTATTGCTTACAAGTTACGTATAACGACGTACAAGTGTACTTTTCCGAGAGAAGAGTATCTCATGACATGTTATTGTTTTGGGAGGTAGATTGTTCATGCAACATCAATGCTCCAGAAAGTTTAGTTTTGATTGAAGCGACTTGTTAGTATTAGGAGCGCAAATCAAAATTGCGGGATTTACAAAAGATGACGTAATTGGCGCTATGCGCATCAGACAACATAGCTACATTTAATAGCTTCAATTTCCATTAGGTGTAATTTGCTTGAAATGTAAGCAACATCGTTTTTTTGGTGTTCTTAGTATGTCGAATGCCGTAACCAATAAGCGTCATTTGCGAAAAGTATTGCTTTGCTTCTTTGTGAAAAAAAAAAACTGAAGCTTATCATGAATATGTTCGATTAATTTCAACGTGCGAGAGATGGTTTGTGCGACTTATAAGTGACGATTTTGACATGGAATACAAAGAGCGTCCTGGATAATCAAAAAAGTTCAAATATGAAGAATTGGATAAAATACTCGATGAAGACTCATATTAAATGCAAGATAAACAAATTCACTAGGAGTTATACGCCAAGCCATTCTCCATCATTTGAAAGCTTTGAGAATGATCCAAAAAGAAGGAAATTGGGTGCTCTGCGAGTTGAAGCCAAGATGCGTCGAAAGGAGCTCTTTAATGTGCGAACAGCTGCGAGACACTTCCTCGTTTGTTTTCGCCTATTTTTATACATCCACACACATGCCAAGACCTGACGAGGACGTGAGTTGTGTATGGCTTTCTTAATGGCGCTTTCCTGTTTTACGAGGGTTTATGAGAAGCTCGCCTTACCTCGAAGTCGCTCGAAATATTGTCGGGTTTAGTTATCAAGTTAAAAGGATTTGAAAAAAGGTCTGGTGCTGGCTCCGATGATATTTGCAAACTGATTTAGTTTTAATAAAAAAACCGATTTTTCCTTTCGAAGCTATATATATTGAATTTGTGTCTATCGGTCTAAGAAGAAGAGGGCAGATTACCCTCGAAATATCGATATTTGTCACAAAATTCAATATATCTAGCTTCGAAAGGAAAAATCGGTTTTTTTATTAAAATATTTTTTTACAAGCTAGGAAAAAGTTGGTACACATTAAAAACAATTGATTTAGTTTGCTTACGAAAACATGGGCAAGATGCATTATAATGGACAAGATAAATAAGTACGGATGGGTACAAGATATACTGTTTGAATATTTGTAAACAAATTTCTGAACAGAGAGAATACTACCTATCTAAACCATATGCACTTAAACTTCACACTCTTAATATCTTCTCAACGCGAACAGGACGAGTTTTATGGCGTACTGAAATAAAAAAGGGTCTATCGCTTAAATAAACGGGTTTTAAATGAAAACTTTGAATATTCGTCAAGTGTTCACAAGTGTCTTGACGAAACATTCGCTATATGTGTATTGCGGGTATAAGAGGAAACCGAAAATTGATTTGATTAATTATTTTTCGCCGAGGAATCTGTCAGCTGCATGAAAGATGGAAAAAATAGCGGCCTTCGATGGACAGTTCTTTCAATCAAATATATTTTACCATTCTTTCACAATAAACGACCAAAATATTCCGCATTTTTAACTTGCGCTCCTAATATAATAAATATTAGGTCGTCCGCATGAGTGCTTGTGGAGGTAAGAACTAAGCCATCTAGTTTAGAGATTCTGCAATTCCAAACTGCTGGAATTTGGATATCAAAATAGAGTCATAAACATGGTCAAATGCTTTGCTAAAGTCAGTGCAGACTGCGTCAATTTGATCACCTTTCTCCACTTTGCATAAAACGTGGGAAACAAGTAAAATCAGATTGGTGTTGGTAGAACGACCTTTCCTAAATCTATGCTGCTGCTCGTTTAATCGAACACCGATTAAAACAATCCGTGACAAAGTACAACTATGTGGTGTCTGTGTTTGGCTCGACAAAGCTGAAGACAGTCAGATACTTGATTGCGAACCTTCGACTAGAGATAACATATGTTCTCAAGAGGGCGCTCATATCGCCAACCGCCAGCGATTCGGCGAAATTGAGACACCTCTTAGGGAACCTTTCACTTGGTGATCGGCAATCTTCACTCCTGTTTAGGGATGTGATGACTTACTTGCCCTCTAGCTGCAACGACTTACGGAGCAGATACAGGCTATTTTAGCCTGTTGCGCGGAAGTCCACCTAGACAAAAAACGGAAACGGTTGACAAAAATAGGTAGTAGAGCTAACTAAGCAGGTGATCGCTCTCACTCAACTGGTTCATCGACGGCTGACAACGCGACTTACCACCCAGCTTTCATCTAATTATTTAGGGCAACTTATCCAAACAAAACTTCTTCGTTGGCACAGACGCAGAAATTTCGATGCTTCCAGCACCGAAAACCATAAAGCTTCCATCTTGTGGTCTTCGACTTGCCGCAGCAAACCAGTCGGCTATTAACACCTACGGACGAAAGGTGATTACACTGAAACTAGGACTCCGTCATGAGTTCTGATGGGATTTCATTATTGTTGATGTCTTTCGACCCATTTTAAGCCCAGACATCTTCTGCCACTATGGGCTAGTCGTCTGGTACGGAACTGAGACTCGGTCGTCAGCTCTCATAGGATTTCATTATTGCTGATGTCTCTAGACCCATTTT
Organism: Nemotelus pantherinus; assembly: GCA_963978885.1. NCBI lineage: Eukaryota > Metazoa > Arthropoda > Insecta > Diptera > Stratiomyidae > Nemotelus > Nemotelus pantherinus. Next base: position 97,086,588 of record OZ022263.1, on the reverse strand, counting down.
AGGCGCAGACTTCTTCTGCCACTATGGGCTATCTTTACGGATCCTCTAACTTCCCGTTCAACTAAAGACACGTGCACTTTATACAAACTTTCAAAACTTAACGTTTTGATTGAGGTATTCTTTGATCCACGAAAACATGCTTTTCCACAGCCAACACAGTGTTTTTTCAGCCTTGCACACATAAAGTTATATATCACATCTTGACCCTCCAATAGTTTCAAGACTACGCCGACTTGAACCTGATATGCTCACGGCTGCTACGAAAGAATTTGATTTCCTGCTACAGCAGGATATATGCCGCCCTTTGTAGCATCCAGTAATTTTTATATTTTTTTTATTTAAAAATTACTGGTCACATATCTCCGACCCACACTGTATGGATCGGAGACGCTACAACATTTTTTTTTAAATCGAAACGCATTTCAAGTGCACAAAAATAAGTCCCGCAAGTCCCCCGGTGACCTTATTTTTGTTTTCGCACAGCAACGAAATTCCTAACGGAATTTCCTCTTGCTGTGCAATCGGGCTTGCGAGCTGGCAGCGATAAGCTCGAGGCAGTCTATTAGGAGACGTAGCGACGGGCGGCCGCTTTTGGCGTGGCGGGCAGAATTGATAGATAATTGAACGGTTGCAGTATTTGTTTCAAAGTTTGAAGACATTTTTTAAGAAACTCGGGGGTGTTGCAAGTGATGGCTGTAGGCACAGAGAGGATTCACTGTTGCGCAAGTTAAGTTAGTGTTCCTAGTTTTGAATAATCCCATGCGACGCATAAAAACGTGTTCCCGCCACTAATGTTGGCAAGTGAACTTTTGACTACTCCTTTAGATGCAAGTAGGTGAACACATGGTGCGGGGAATAAGTGCTAAAGTGGCAATCGAAATGACGATGAAGTTGAAAGTGCCCAATCACCCTATGTATAGTGTTCGCAAGGGCGAGACGTCAATTTAATTGGAGTGGAGTGCAAAAATTTGCTTAAAAACAGACAGCCTTCATCCAGGTAATGTCAGGTGTATCGGGTCCCTTTCGTTGCTGAAAGTGTTTAAAGATAGAGCTGTGGACGGAGAAATCGTCACAACGTTTGACAGTTCTTAAAGAAATCTGAGTGCCGTGTCGTTTAGTCTGTGGCGTCTCGGCTGTGCAATAGTTTTGGCGTTGCTTTATTGAGGTGGGATGTGGAGTTGCACATGGACGGTATTTTTGCCATAAGCCAAATTTCAGCAAGCTGTGCTCTTAGAATGGATGACGATGCATGCTTTGCGGCGGCGTATCCCACAGCAATTGACTGGCATTCGTCGAAGAGTGGACTGGTGTAATACGTGGCTGTTTTTGGGATGTTGTCACAAGGAGGTGAAACGCAGCTAAGCTCCAGAGTCATTGTCGGTGAGAGGTCACGAGGGGGCCTATCCAATTCAAGTGAGTATTATGAAACCTTTCTACGAAATGAGTTACAATTAGTTGTCAACTTGGAGGAGTGTTATGAGAAATGGAGACCGGCACACGATCTTTTCAAACAAAGTGCAACTAATTTTTTAGCAATACGTGTTTTAAATCCATAACCAACTACCGTCGATGGGGGGAAAAGTTGTGTGCGGACTATGGAAGGAAAATATGCTACTATCGAGACACAAATTATTACGCGCTTTCGAAGCTAGACGAGTTAAATCTATCCCAGCTTGAACAGAACTTACATACAGCTAAATTGGGCTATTGAGCTGCCTACATATCGAAAGCAGTAAGCTTCATCATCGGCAGGGGGGCGAGGACTGGTTGAATACGTCTAATGTCCCTTGGTCATTTAAATGCAGTCCCTGTCGATACACTTATCTACAAAGTAGCTTGTTTGCACTATCTTCGACATTTGTGTAGATCAAAAGACGGTGATTAATAAAGCGTATGAAGAAGTGGGTGATAGTTCTTGGAAAGTTAACGGTCCATTAGCTGGGTGGGCTCATCCGGTGATATTTTTGGGCAGATTTGGAGCAGTTTAGTAGGAGTAATACTAAGAAGGAAATCGAATAACGTAAATTTCAAATTGTAATTTTTTTGTAAAAATAACTGCAGAGTCGAATTCAAAACAATCGCACAATACACCCGACTCTTCAATATGCTTGATTTCTCTTAAGTTCAAGTAATACTTTCAGACAAAACAGAGCGACATCAATCGGGATCGAAAAATAAATGAAAGCTTAAAAGTGAAAGCAAGTAAAAGAATTTGTAATTGGAAGAAATTGAAATAACTTTAGTAGATTAAATAACTCCTGTGCGGCGTTACGCCTCAATTTGATTGCTAGTAATTTGAAAAGAATGCTTTTATGATATTTCGAAATTTAATTTTTATGTGATAGTTTCATCAATTTATATTTGCTAAATTTTGAGTTAAACACTTGTCTAGGAGACATAATTTGGGTTCTCATCATTTGAACCATGTAATTATATTGAAGAAGCAGAATGTGCTGAAAAGTCAGAAACCAAATACCAAAACCGCAAGTTACAGCAAATCGTTTTTTTTTGTATGGAAACTAAATATTATAGTAGTACTGGCTTTTATATTTTCAAAAGGCTACACACGTTATTGCTTGCTTTATGTTTGTAAAAATAAAATGAGCTCATTTTAGGATAAAACAGTAAACAACCAGATTGTTTGTGATGGAGAATTTCATTTTCGCTTCTCTTTTATAACTATGTGGATAATATTTGAGGAAAAGATTAATGTAAATGTAGTAAGTGCAGAAGCATTTATGGAGTAAATAAGACAGATTAAGCGGGCAGGAGTTGTATGCATGATTTTAATGACACAACACTTTACATCATCAGAATTAAGTGCTAAAACATGTTTGGAATAGACTAAAAATTTGGGATTATTACTCTTTCTAAGTGAACGAATATAAGATCATGAATACAATCTGTAGCCAAAAAATCCTTTACTAATAAATAATAAGAAAACATTTATATAACGTATCCTACGTGGATACAACCTCCGGTTGATAAATAGGAAACAAGAAAAGCCAAGTTTGTTGTTCCTTTTCTTATTTTTTCTTTTTCTTTATAAATAAAGTAATGTCTCGTTAACTTAACCTGTTGGCCTTCTTATTGGGTGAAAGCCCGAGAAGTTCTTCTTCCGAGAAGTTCTCTTTCAGGGTCCGCGCGCGGCCTGGCTGGCCTAAAAATGATTAACTAGTTCGTGCATTTTCGGAAATTTTCATTTCTATTAAGGGAGGGATACTGGCCATCCAGAATGATAGTTCTTTTTTTTGATTTTTGATTAGCTTTTTGAATTTTTGATATTATATGGCCAGTATCAGAGGGTGGAGGACCCCAGACCATCGGGGTCAGGGCTCCACTAACATCGGGGGCCCGGGGCTGTCTGCCTCACCCGGGTTCCTTAGAAAAGAGAGGTAGCCTTTTTCCTTTTTTTTCCGTTTTTAGAATTTTCAATTTTTGGCTCCGTGTTTTGTCACGAGCACTGGGTCTGCTTAGTCAGCCCATGTTGCAGAGCCTGGGTGGTTTCCTGTACGGAACGATGCCCCCTTTTGGTCCCTGGATATGTTTACATATCAGTTTGCGGCTACAATTCATGACGGATGAATATACGTAGCATCCCGTTTCTTGAGAGCCAACCATCCCCATTTGTTTAAAGAACCCACCCCAGCCGCAGCGAGCTAGCAAAGCGGCACCCCAGCATCCGTCGGGGTTGGTTAAAGGGTGCTCCGCTAATGCGGACGAGGGGCCTTCACGGCCATTTCTAGGGCACCCTGCTCTCGGGGCAATTCTTTTTTTTTGTTTTGCCTCTTGAATGGCATTAGCCATTCCACTTCTTGGACCTTAGCACTCTTGGTTCTGGACTTCGGTCTGGTTCTAAGTTGTGCTAAGGCCAACTCCCCATCTTAATATTCGCTACAAATGGCGCCCAACGTGGGGCCCGAAACTCGTTTTTGGGTGACCCACCAAAGTGAGAAAATACTTATGAGTTTCGACTCATACTCCCCTTAAGACTTTACGTCTTCAATCCTTATAATTTCCATTCTCACTCGCAGGTCTTAGAATCGCCTCCTTTGCGATTCCATATTCCTTCGTTCGAGAGAACAAAACCCATTTATTAAGACCTGCATTGCTCGCTCTTCCCTAATAGCCGCAAACATCCTTCCCAATCCTTTCCTTTTAAAATCAATTCCTTGTAGATTACCGTTTGGGCAGCTTCCTGTTGTTTTGTCTTTTTGAGTTTTTTGACTCTGGGTGCAACCTGGAGGTTGGCCGCGGATAACAGGTTGTGGTGGTTTACCGCCACTCCTGTCCCGGTCAACCGAAGGGCCCCTGCCCCACTTTATGTTGGGAAGCTGTCCCAAATTTTGATATCCTTGTTGTCTTGACCCGGCTTCGGCTTTTGGCTTGGGTTTGGTTCAGGCTGTGGCGGATTACGTGAGGTTGGCGTGGCGCCACCTACACGTCCCTGCAGCTTGGCCAAACTTGGACCATTTGCTGAGGCTGAGGCAAGCAACAACATAGTTGTTTTTGGTCCCTTGCTCCTCTCTTTTCGAGGAATTTCGGGTGGGTAAACAGTCCCCCATACTGGGCGGTACCCTTCCGGAACCGACCCAATTTAACTTTCACATTTGTACAATTTTTCAATCGTAAATATTTTTCACACTAAACATTCACGTCATTCAATCATATTTTTCACATCGCTCCACACTTTAATCTTGTTCACCATTTCACATTTCAATTTCTTGCGTCTTGTTAAAAAGCCAGCCAGCCTGCGGACCTGAAATGGGGAGGAATGGATCGGGCTCAGCTCAATAAGAGGGCCGATCGTTGAAATTACATTTTTGATCTAACTTCGAAAATTTAAAACTTTTGAAAATTTAAATTTTTTTTGAATTTATATTTTTCATTCAATAGTAGCCAGTTGGCTTTGCTAATTGATTACCAATCTTGAAAGTTAGTCACACCACCTGGTGTGCACACACTTGTATAGATTTTGAATTTTTGGCATTTTTGCCCTATTAGCTGCGAAAGCTTAAAAGAGTTAGTCACACCACAGGTGTGCACACAAGTATATATAAATATTATATATATTTTTTTTTATATATATATTATATATATATTTTGAATTTGGCACTTTGGCCTCTTAGCTGTTAAGATTTATCTCTTTGGAAGAGTTAGTCACACCCTGTTGTGCACTTGGTTGCGGCGTGAATTTTCCGCAACCCTCGTTAGTATTAAGCGTATTAACTCGTTAGTCACGTTAACGTGCAAAACCTATTTTGAATTTTCACTTTTTAGAAATCTTTATCACAAACTGACAATGCCACTGCGTCACAGTAGTGAGGATCTGTCTGGCACCACAGTGGAGGCTCAGTGCTCCATATGCCAGCAGTCATTCGCTGCTGCCCAGGACACGTATACCACAAAATGTGGACATACATTTCACGAAACGTGCCTGGAGCAATGGCTCAGAAACCGTACTGATTGCCCGCTGTGCCGTGGACCACTGAGTCTCCCCTTAGGAGCCAGACGGGCCCCCACTGCTGCAGCATCTATGCCACGAGGGGCTCGGCCTAAAACGCAAAGGCCGGGAGTAAAAACCCGAGGCATGCGATCAGAGGAGGTGGAAATCAGGGACTTCGATTTGCAAGCCGAGTCGGGGGCGGAAGGTTTAGTTCAGCCACCTGGCCCGTCATCGAAAGCGTCCCCAATATCAGATGTGACGTCAGAAGCCTCTATAGTGCCCCAAGATTTAAGCGGACTTCAGCAACAAATTCATGATTTGCAAAACGGCATGCGTGTGATGCTGGAGCGCATGGCCCAATTAAACCTTCCGTCCCGGACTGGGAATGTAGAGTCGCCAAGACTTAACCCTCGCGCACAATCATTTGTACCAGTGCCGCGATCCTACTCACCTCGCACCCCTCGTGGCAACAATGTGCAGTTTCACCACGATAAGGTGGCTAGCATCATTGGTGGGTGGGGCCTAAAATTCTCGGGTCGTGAATCTACTGTGCCAGTCGAAGTTTTTATTAACAGGGTAGCAGCTCTCACCAGAAATACACTGGGCGGAAATTTTAATGTTCTATGCCAGCATATGCACCTGCTTTTGATTGGACCTGCCGCTGATTGGTTCTGGAGGTTCTATAACACCAGACGTGACTTCAGTTGGAGAGATTTGGAGTCGGCCCTGAGCGATCATTTCGCTGATCGCTTCACGGATGCCGACCTGATGGAGCAGATACGAGGAAGGAAACAGCGACCCCATGAAACATTCGACGATTTCAGTGCGGACATCTACAAGATTGTCGACCGGCTACAGCGCCCTATTGCCGACGCGGACTTAGCTGACATTCTTAGACGCAATTTATTGCCAGAAATCCGTCGTGGTCTGCTACAGATACACCTTCCCTCTGTTCGTCTGCTCCGTCAGGCCGTCATCCGTGCGGAGAACTTTGAAATGGAGCTTGGAGGTCGACGCCGATCCTCACACTGGAGGAACGCCACAGAGGAACTACGTGAAGAATACCCGCTGGACCAATATGAGGATTCACCTGAAGAACATGGAGTGGAAGCAGTCACGGTCCTGCCTACTTGCTGGAACTGTAAGCAAGTGGGACACCGTTTCGACGATTGTTTGGAGCCCAGAACAATATTCTGTTATGGCTGCGGAAAGGCAGACACATACAAACCGAATTGTGTGAACTGCCAGACAAAAAACTTACCGCAGGGAGCGCGGAACAAGATCTCACGCCTCCCCCAGAGCAAGCAAGCTCCACCCCGTTCCAGCAGGTAGACAGGACTGATGATCTGTCTCCAAATTCCCTGGGCCCAACCACCAATGATGATATTTTACAGCCGAGTGGGGACTCCACTACCTTATCGATCCCACTCTTACAGGCAGAGCCTCCTACACCTTTGGCTTTTCTGCCATATCACTTAAGATGGCGGAAATATACGGCGGTCCGAAACCGAATTTTTAACTCTGAAATTGACATCATTAGACGACCTCTTAAAACACCTAAACGCTCAACGTTGAGAATGAGGCGTTTTTACGCTCAGTTCCGTCGTTGGCGTTATCAATTGGATTGTGCGACTCTGTTGAACGTGCCTCCAGGTGACGTTCGACCTTACGCGCAGGTTCTGTTGTTCGGCCAACTCACGTCGGGGTTGATCGACACGGGAGCCAACGTGAGCGTGATGGCGGCTGATCTAGCCCGCTCATTCCTCGAGAGGAACGCTTTTCCCTGGAAAAGAGCTTCTCTCGGGTTGAAAACAGCTGACGGCACACAACATCAAGCCGTAGGCCGAGTATCAGCCGACATTACGTTCCGGGGGCTCACCAAGACGTTGACGCTGTGGATAATACCCACTCTCAGTCAGAATCTCTATCTGGGAGTGGACTTCGTCCGTCTATTCGCCCTGGCCACAGACCTGTTTGCGCCACCACCACAGGTCGACACCACCAACAGCCTCGACGCACTCGACGATTGCGCCCACCCTCACCTCACACAGGAGCAGCATCGCAGACTTCGGGCTGCGATTGCTTGCTTTCCTTCATTTGCTGTTGAGGGCTTGGGAAAGACTACGCTCATCAGTCATGAAATCGACACTGGTGACCAGAAACCCATAAAACAGAGACATTTCTCTGTGTCACCAGCTGTCGAAAAGCTCCTATATCAGGAAATTGACCGGATGTTAGCGTTGGGCGTAATCAAAGAGTCGAAGAGTGCATGGTCTTCACCGGTAACGTTGGTGGTAAAGCCCTCGAAAGTACGCTTATGCCTGGATGCCCGGAAGGTCAACTCGGTCACAGTGAAGGATGCCTATCCTTTGCCGCTGATTGATGGAATTCTCAGCAGACTTCCTAAGGCAAATTTCATCTCCAGCCTTGACTTGAAGGATGCCTTTTGGCAAATCCCTTTAGAGGAAAAATCGAAAGAGAAGACAGCCTTCACTGTGCCCGGTCGACCCCTTTACCATTTTGTCGTGATGCCGTTTGGGTTGTGTAATGCACCCCAAACGATGTCACGACTGATGGATAAGGTTATTCCGCCCCAACTCAAGCACCAGGTATTCGTGTACCTCGACGACCTGCTGGTGATAACAGACGAGTTTGACGCGCACCTTCAGGTACTTCATCAGGTCGCCTTCCATTTGAGACAAGCTGGCCTCACCATCAATGTGGAAAAGAGTAAGTTCCTCTTGCGAGACGTCAAGTACCTTGGCCACATTGTTGGTGGGGGCACTATCCAGACCGATCCTCTCCATCCAATGTGACGCGAGTCAACATGGAGTCGGTGCCGTGCTGGTGCAACGCACAGAAGACGGAGCTGAAGCCCCCATCGCCTATATGTCCCATAAGCTGAATCCCGCTCAGCGAAACTACACCGTCACTGAGCAAGAATGTCTGGCAGCGGTGCTGGCAATCAAGAAGTTCCGTGCCTACGTGGAAGGTCACGAATTTGAAATCGTGACCGACCATGCTTCCCTAAAATGGCTAATGAACCAACCAGACCTTAATGGCCGATTAGCCCGTTGGGCCTTGAAACTTCAAGGTTTCAACTTTAAAATTGTCCATCGAAAGGGAAGCCAAAACGTAGTGCCGGACTCCTTGTCGCGCATGTTCTCTGCCGAGGCGTTGATACCGGCAGAAGGCGAGGAGACTCCAATGGAGCTAGACTTAGAGTCGCCGCATTTCCAAAGTGCTTCTTATAGGGAGCTAGCGGCAAAAGTCCAGGCAGAACAACATCAGCTGCCGGACCTAAAAGTTGTAGACGGGTTCGTGTACAAGCGGACCGAGTATGCGACCGGAAACGGACTTCAAGACCAGTTGGCCTGGAAGTTGTGGGTGCCGTCAGAAATGACGGCAGAACTAGTGAAGGGAGCACATGATCCACCCTTGAGTGCGCATGGTGGCGTGGGCAAAACCCTCGGCCGATTACGGCAATGGTTTTTCTGGCCACGAATGGCCGCTCAAGTGCGAGAATATGTGGGATCATGCCTCACATGCAAAACCACCAAAGCCCCTTCACACACCCTTCGTCCACCAATGACGCTGCAGTCCGTTCCCGAGCGCATATTCCAGCGCTTGTACATCGACATTATCGGCCCCTACCCTAGGTCCAAGTCTGGCAACATTGGAGCGCTCATCGTCTTAGACCATCTTTCGCGTTTCCCCTTCGTTGAGCCGCTTCGTAAATTCACTGCGAAAGCAGTCATTGACATTCTGAGGAAAAGGGTATTTCACCTTGTTGGAGTCCCGGAGAGTGTCGTAACAGATAATGGTGTACAATTTCGGTCGTCTATATTTCAAACCTACTTACAGGAATTCGGTATCGGACATACCTTCACCGCCGTATATTCCCCTCAGGCGAACGCCTCGGAACGTCTAAACCGATCCATACTGGCAGCTATTCGAGCTTATATTGATCCTGCTCAAAGGGAGTGGGACGCAAAAATTTCTGAGACAACCTGCGCATTGCGCTCAGCACCGCATGCAACTATTGGGACTTCTCCATATCAAGCGGTGTTCGGACAACCCATGATTACTCATGGGAAGTCTTACGCTCTCCTCCGGCAATTGCAACTGTTGGAGGAACCTGAGATGACCTTGACTCAACCCGACATTCTCGCCATCATTCGTCAACGCCTTCGCCAACTCACTACCCAGGCCCAGTCTCGCAATGCCAAGGCCTATAATCTTCGTTCCAGATTGGTTACATACCAGCCTGGCGAAGTGGTCTACAGGCGCAACTTCCGGCAAAGTGACGCAGCCGCGCACTACAATGCAAAGCTGGACCGGAAGTTCTTACCTAGTAAGGTAATTAAGAAGATCGGCGGTGCTTACTACCAGCTGGCCGATCAAAATGGACGATCAGTGGGCGTCTTTCACGCGAAAGACATCACTAAGTGATACCCACTAGTTCACCAGTTCACGATCTGTTTCCAAATTTTATTTGGAGATCGTCCATTTGCGCCTCTTTCAGGTGTCACTCCTGCTTCAATTAAAAAGTATCTAGAGATGTTCACCTGGTTCACCATTTCCTCTACCCAAAGATACTTTCATGATTAACTCAGTATACGTGTTCACGGTATTTCCTTCAATTACATTTACCCCTTTTATTTGCTCACTAGTTCACGCAATAAATCTAAAAGATTGGATAGTAAAAGACTTGATCACCTGTTCACGTCATTGTCTTTCACATATTACATCCATCCTTCAGCTCTTTCCACGCACTTGCCCTTGTGGAAAGATCTGTGTTGTAGCATCCAGTAATTTTTATATTTTTTTTATTTAAAAATTACTGGTGACATATCTCCGACCCACACTGTATGGATCGGAGACGCTACAACATTTTTTTTTAAATCGAAACGCATTTCAAGTGCACAAAAATAAGTCCCGCAAGTCCCCCGGTGACCTTATTTTTGTTTTCGCACAGCAACGAAATTCCTAACGGAATTTCCTCTTGCTGTGCAATCGGGCTTGCGAGCTGGCAGCGATAAGCTCGAGGCAGTCTATTAGGAGACGTAGCGACGGGCGGCCGCTTTTGGCGTGGCGGGCAGAATTGATAGATAATTGAACGGTTGCAGTATTTGTTTCAAAGTTTGAAGACATTTTTTAAGAAACTCGGGGGTGTTGCAAGTGATGGCTGTAGGCACAGAGAGGATTCACTGTTGCGCAAGTTAAGTTAGTGTTCCTAGTTTTGAATAATCCCATGCGACGCATAAAAACGTGTTCCCGCCACTAATGTTGGCAAGTGAACTTTTGACTACTCCTTTAGATGCAAGTAGGTGAACACATGGTGCGGGGAATAAGTGCTAAAGTGGCAATCGAAATGACGATGAAGTTGAAAGTGCCCAATCACCCTATGTATAGTGTTCGCAAGGACGAGACGTCAATTTAATTGGAGTGGAGTGCAAAAATTTGCTTAAAAACAGACAGCCTTCATCCAGGTAATGTCAGGTGTATCGGGTCCCTTTCGTTGCTGAAAGTGTTTAAAGATAGAGCTGTGGACGGAGAAATCGTCACAACGTTTGACAGTTCTTAAAGAAATCTGAGTGCCGTGTCGTTTAGTCTGTGGCGTCTCGGCTGTGCAATAGTTTTGGCGTTGCTTTATTGAGGTGGGATGTGGAGTTGCACATGGACGGTATTTTTGCCATAAGCCAAATTTCAGCAAGCTGTGCTCTTAGAATGGATGACGATGCATGCTTTGCGGCGGCGTATCCCACAGCAATTGACTGGCATTCGTCGAAGAGTGGACTGGTGTAATACGTGGCTGTTTTTGGGATGTTGTCACAAGGAGGTGAAACGCAGCTAAGCTCCAGAGTCATTGTCGGTGAGAGGTCACGAGGGGGCCTATCCAATTCAAGTGAGTATTATGAAACCTTTCTACGAAATGAGTTACAATTAGTTGTCAACTTGGAGGAGTGTTATGAGAAATGGAGACCGGCACACGATCTTTTCAAACAAAGTGCAACTAATTTTTTAGCAATACGTGTTTTAAATCCATAACCAACTACCGTCGATGGGGGGAAAAGTTGTGTGCGGACTATGGAAGGAAAATATGCTACTATCGAGACACAAATTATTACGCGCTTTCGAAGCTAGACGAGTTAAATCTATCCCAGCTTGAACAGAACTTACATACAGCTAAATTGGGCTATTGAGCTGCCTACATATCGAAAGCAGTAAGCTTCATCATCGGCAGGGGGGCGAGGACTGGTTGAATACGTCTAATGTCCCTTGGTCATTTAAATGCAGTCCCTGTCGATACACTTATCTACAAAGTAGCTTGTTTGCACTATCTTCGACATTTGTGTAGATCAAAAGACGGCGATTAATAAAGCGTATGAAGAAGTGGGTGATAGTTCTTGGAAAGTTAACGGTCCATTAGCTGGGTGGGCTCAACCGGTGATATTTTTGGGCAGATTTGGAGCAGTTTAGTAGGAGTAATACTAAGAAGGAAATCGAATAACGTAAATTTCAAATTGTAATTTTTTTGTAAAAATAACTGCAGAGTCGAATTCAAAACAATCGCACAATACACCCGACTCTTCAATATGCTTGATTTCTCTTAAGTTCAAGTAATACTTTCAGACAAAACAGAGCGACATCAATCGGGATCGAAAAATAAATGAAAGCTTAAAAGTGAAAGCAAGTAAAAGAATTTGTAATTGGAAGAAATTGAAATAACTTTAGTAGATTAAATAACTCCTGTGCGGCGTTACGCCTCAATTTGATTGCTAGTAATTTGAAAAGAATGCTTTTATGATATTTCGAAATTTAATTTTTATGTGATAGTTTCATCAATTTATATTTGCTAAATTTTGAGTTAAACACTTGTCTAGGAGACATAATTTGGGTTCTCATCATTTGAACCATGTAATTATATTGAAGAAGCAGAATGTGCTGAAAAGTCAGAAACCCCATACCAAAACCGCAAGTTACAGCAAATCATTTTTTTTTGTATGGAAACTAAATATTATAGTAGTACTGGCTTTTATATTTTCAAAAGGCTACACACGTTATTGCTTGCTTTATGTTTGTAAAAATAAAATGAGCTCATTTTAGGATAAAACAGTAAACAACCAGATTGTTTGATGGAGAATTTCATTTTCGCTTCTCTTTTATAACTATGTGGATAATATTTGAGGAAAAGATTAATGTAAATGTAGTAAGTGCAGAAGCATTTATGGAGTAAATAAGACAGATTAAGCGGGCAGGAGTTGTATGCATGATTTTAATGACACAACACTTTACATCATCAGAATTAAGTGCTAAAACATGTTTGGAATAGACTAAAAATTTGGGATTATTACCCTTTCTAAGTGAACGAATATAAGATCATGAATACAATCTGTAGCCAAAAATCCTTTACTAATAAATACTAAGAAAACATTTATATAACGTATCCTACGTGAATACAACCTCCGGCTGATAAATAGGAAACAAGAAAAGCCAAGTTTGTTGTTCCTTTTTTTATTTTTATCTTTTTCTTTATAAATAAAGTAATGTCTCGTTAACTTAAACTGTTGGCCTTCTTATTGGGTGAAAGCCCGAGAAGTTCTTCTTCTCTTTCAGGGTCCGCGCGCGGCCTGGCTGGCCTAAAAATGATTAACTAGTTCGTGCATTTTCGGAAATTTTCAGCATCTATTAAGGGAGGGATACTGGCCATCCAGAATGATAGTTCTTTTTTTTGATTTTTGATTAGCTTTTTGAATTTTTGATATTATATGGCCAGTATCAGAGGGTGGATGACCCCAGACCATCGGGGTCAGGGCTCCACTAACATCGGGGGCCCGGGGCTGTCTGCCTCACCCGGGTTCCTTAGAAAAGAGAGGTAGCCTTTTTCCTTTTTTTTCCGTTTTTAGAATTTTCAATTTTTGGCTCCGTGTTTTGTCACGAGCACTGGGTCTGCTTAGTCAGCCCATGTTGCAGAGCCTGGGTGGTTTCCTGTACGGAACGATGCCCCCTTTTGGTCCCTGGATATGTTTACATATCAGTTTGCGGCTACAATTCATGACGGATGAATATACGTAGCATCCCGTTTCTTGAGAGCCAACCATCCCCATTTGTTTAAAGAACCCACCCCAGCCGCAGCGAGCTAGCAAAGCGGCACCCCAGCATCCGTCGGGGTTGGTTAAAGGGTGCTCCGCTAATGCGGACGAGGGGCCTTCACGGCCATTTCTAGGGCACCCTGCTCTCGGGGCAATTCTTTTTTTTTGTTTTGCCTCTTGAATGGCATTAGCCATTCCACTTCTTGGACCTTAGCACTCTTGGTTCTGGACTTCGGTCTGGTTCTAAGTTGTGCTAAGGCCAACTCCCCATCTTAATATTCGCTACACCTTCAAACCGTAGCTGGTCATCTCTACTTCACATGATCCATAAGGCCAATGTGGAATGGCGTCCATACGGTGCCTTAAAACCATAACCATCCCGCATAGATATCCGATCCCCTTTATTCAAGGTTACTGTCATGAGCTCCATGGCAAAACAATCTTTTCACCATAGATATGGCAAATGCATACCATTTTTGGACTCTTTGAGCTCACCCGAATGACTTTCGGACTTTGCCATGCAGCACTCATTTATCCATGAAGTTCTACATGGACTGACATTCTGCTTCATCTACCTCCACGACATTTTGGTAGCTTTGACTTTCAAAGTGAACATATTGTTCACCTGGAAAATTTTTCCCACCGATTCACGGACCATGGTCTCAACATCAACTTAGAGAAATGCCATTTTTTTTTTGTTAGGTCATGAGATTTCGCCGAAAGGCGTTAAGCCTTTCCAAGATCGGGTTAAAGCAATTTCATTAGCTAAGCTGCCCACGACGGTTCAAGACCTAAGGAAATTTTTGGGGATGGTTCATTTTCTACGGTCACTACCTCTCCTCACACAGTTGAGTAGCAGCAGCCCCTCAACACCGATCTTAACGACTATAAAAAAATAGCTGTAAAACTATGGATTAATAAAGCTTTCGATCATGTCAAAACTGACTTTGCAGATGCCAGACTATTGTCCGTCCCGGATTCAAACGCCAAGCTTGGTCTATTCGTAGACGCTTCCGATACCGCTCTGCAGCAAAAATGTCTAGGCTCTTGACAACCCCTCAGCTTCTACTCGGCCAAATTAAGCCGCGCACAACGGAAGTATAATGCATATGACCGCGAACTTTCAGCGGCTTATCAGGATTCACTACTCCAGATACTTTTTGGGTGCTCAGAGGCTTACACTATACACTGAGCCCAAACTACGGGCTTTTTCAATTAAGTAAAAGCGAGAAAAGGCCACACCTCGTCAATTTAGACATCTAAGTAATATAAGTGAGTTCACTTCTGACATTCAGCAAGTCTCTGGTTACAACAACGTTGTTACCGCCATTGTGCGGGTATACAGCGGTCGGACCAAAAATAACCTGACCTAAAGCGCGGACTAAGTTAACTTATTCCTAAGGTGTTTTCATCAGCCTGACCTAAAATTTGCTTAGGTCGAATTTACTGCTGAAACGCAATGTGCCTGCTGCGGATGCTGCATTGACCGAACACAATAGGTCTGTTCCCGTATTTCAGCAAACTGCAGCAGTAACAGAATTTGGCAGCTGGCTTCTTTTTGCTGCAACATTTGGCTTGCATCTGGCTTGCAGCAAAAGTACGAAAACGACTTGCTGCGAATCTATTTTAATATATTATAATAGATTCAAGTACGGGAACAGACCTATTGATGTAGCCAGCGGCAGCTGTCAAAATTGTTTTTTCTGTGGGAAAGTTCGTTACATATTCTTTATTAGTTTGAAATTGTCGCTGAGTTGGATGTAGCAAGATATTTTTAATAAAAGTAAGTTTTTTTTATTGATTTTATGTTATCGGTGTTTACTTGCTGTTTATTTTTAGATCAACTGAAGCCATTGTTTTAAGATAATTTCCCATCTAATGGTTGAAAAATGGAATACATCGGTGGAACTTTTGCAAAGCATGAAAAACTTTTGTATGGAATCATTGCGGGTAAACTCAACTACGTGTCCCCACACTGCCGGCCTTATCATCAACCTTGTATCTGACATTTTTTTACAATTTTGAGTTAACACCGGATTTGAAAACTACATACTCTGTTACATCATTATACAATATATAAAAACATCTTTAGTGGAAATATGTTAGAATCAATAGTGATATATCTACATGCTGCAGAAAATCACTAATCGTTGAATATCTTCGAAGTAGCTAGAATACAGACAGAAAGTTTATACTAAGGACGGCAGCATAGCCCTTAGGCAATTTGACCGATTGTGTTTTTTTGTGTTTGTGTGGGTGTTTTTTGTTTATTTGCTTGTTTATCATAATTTTGTTGTCTTCTCATCTGGTTTATATATGTTTTTGATGATTATTATTGGTATTAGCCCTTGCTGCCACCAGATGTCGAACAGGTATTAAAAATTCTAGAATAACTAACAATACACGATAAGACCACACTGGAGATAAACAAACAAAGAGAAAACATCCCAAAAAACAAATACACAGCCACAGAGAAAAAACACAATCGGTAAACGTGTCTAACGGCTATAGAGGCAAGTAGTAGAGTTTTACGAGTCAAGTCTTTGCATATAGCTCTAATTCGCTTGTTGCTCGAATACGCAAGCTTTGTCTGGCACAATACCTTTGATGTCCATACCGATAGGCTCAAATCAGTGCCTTGTTTGGTTTGAATAAATAATAATAATAAATGTCCCTTTTCCTATGTTGATATATTGCGGCTACAGTTTGATTCAATTATGACGGCTATAGTTGATTTAATTATAACTCCCAATTTTCAAGACCCAACCTAGCCACGCAGAACTATCAAAGCGACCTGCAAGTATCCGTCGGGGTCGGATAAGAGAGTGCTTCGCTTATGTGGGCTAGGGGTATTTAATCCTTTTTTAGCCCTTTTCTATGGTTCGCCATTAAACCATTTGGTAGGCTCTCAACTGGACCTCGGTCTGGTTGAGAGTGGATTTAGGAGTTTCGGCAATTTTGGATTTAGGAGGTTCGGCAATTTTGGATTTAGGATGCTCGGCACCTAAAACCACATTTCGCTTAAACTCATTCGACGAAAAATGGCACCATTTTGTTTTTGTTTGCAACTAAGTGATCACGCTGAAAATCATAATGACCCGAGTTGGAGCTTTTACTTTTTCCAATACGTTTAAACCAATCATCTTCTGACCAACATGTGGCGAATTTAAAAATTGTTTTCGAGGCTTCTTTGTCTGGGATTGATACGACAACAACCTACTTTAATCTCCGTATACATTAACAGCTGTTTGATGGGAGAGGTTGCTGTATCCTTTGTAGTAATTTTCTTTAACGCGTTAACATAAGTAGTAGTAATTAGCATTTGTTAATTCTTCGTGAAGCGACTGCTTGTAGATAATTAGATTAAATGACCCAAGTTTCATAGATAGCTTTTTTCGAACTTTTCAATGCTCTCTAATTTTTTTACCAATTAACGTATCACTGGCGTGAATATTTTCGAAGATAATATTCAACAACTGATCAATCTGTATTGACACAAGTGTCGTTAGTGTGCTACCAAGTATTTTGATTACAAACCTATGGTTCACTGGGAAATTAGACGTGGATGTGGATAGATAGGAAATTGAAGGAGTTAGTAGTACGATTATCGTTAAGCTCCCAAAATTTTTTAGTATTACTTTTGGTGGCTTTGCAAAGGTCACCTAAGTTTTGACTATGGAAAGGTCACCAAAATGCTTTGCATGTAACATACCGTAGGGCTTTGTCGAGCGCGATGCAGTTATCAAGGCTATATTGATAATTAATTGCTGAAAGAATTTCGGGAACTTAATAGTGTCTTATTTTGAGGGTTGTTTATTACAAAAAGCACCCATCTCTTTTGCGAAAAGGCAAATTTATGAAAATGAAATAGTAAAGTTAATAGCTTGGCATCAACTACAGTGTGTATGGTTTCATTTCAACCGATGTGACAAATTTTTGATCTGTGCATTAAAATAGCTTCAATACACATCTCATTATATCTTAACCAATATGTTAAGGCTGGTAAAGGTAACGGAAAATCGAAACAAATAATCTAACATATGCATTTCGTAAACGAAATTAAACTGAGCTATGCACAAAAATGCTGTTCTGTTTTATGTAAAGTTTGAAAAATAAAATTATTTTATCCATAAATTCTATTTTCCACTTTATCAATGTTTTGACCATCCATATATTATTTATATCCATTCATTGCTTGAAAAGAAAATCATGCGCCTTTCAACATTAGTTCTAGTAGTAAATATGAATGTTCTTATGTCGAAAGCAAATTATTTAAGTATACAGCATTTTAACCTACTTTAGCAATTCCCCAGAATCTTAACCACAACGGATAACTAGTTTTTATCTGAATAATTCAAGTGCTTAGAACATCTAACATTATATTTAGAATTAATATATATTTGGAACATTTAAACGATGGAAATAGATTACTTAAATAGTTGAACTTGAAAACATAGTAAAATTGACAGTCGCTATGAGGTTCCATGAAATGCTGTTCGTCTCTGTTCGCGTTTTCATTGTTTCAAATCATATATCATAACTAATTTGTTTCAAACGTGGGACAAATCAAGGAATTTCCACAAATAGCATACTATACATAAATCTAATAGATATTTTTAAACGTGTAATTCTATTGCTATATTACACAATTTCGGCCAAATCGTGACACAAGCTTAAAATCATTCCTCTTGCAGTCAGTCACTTGACTATTTCTAAATTAATGAAAATTGCATTTGCAAATGCCATAAAATGCATAATTATCTTTTTGCTTGTGCAATATGTAATAACCCTGCATATCTTACCCATTGCATGCAACGCATTTCCATCAAGTGGAGAGTATCCGAACGACATAATTACTTCACAATCTTAAGCAAATTGAAGTCTGAGTTTTATATTCGCTGCCTAGTTTATTAAGACACTTAATAAAGCAGTTATAGGAAAAATTGAATGCAAATTCTTGGCCCGACTTTTCCACCACCAACAATGAGAGACTCATTTTCTATTTTGACATTTCGATTTTGTCAATGTGACATATGAAGCATATGAAGAGAAATTGTTGAAGAGAGAATGCGCAGAGATGCGATGCGAGAAGCGATAGTGAATTGGAAAGAGAAATTTGGAGTTTGTTGGCATTTTAGGTCAGTATCAATGAGGTAGTAGAAATGGAGTGGACATGCCCATAATGTGGAAAATAGATATTGATATCGTATACACCGAACGTTTAGTCCGCGGACTAAACACCAAATTCCACCTAAATTTTTTAGTCCACGTGGTGTACACACTCGCAGACCGACCTAAATTTAGGTCGGTCCACGATTTCAAGCGACCTGACCTAAATATAAGTCGTGGACTATAATCGTTGTAAACACACGCGACCTTAACATTGATTTTTGCGCGACTGTTAATAATGTATGTATGTTGAATATAAGCTCATAACATTCCCCTTTGACACAAAATCATTGAAATAAACATGTTTGAGAGACAAATGAAATGATAAATACAGTGCATGAAGGAAAATTAAACTAAATGACAGCTGTCATATACGAACGAGGACTAAATTCCACCTAAGCAAATTTTAGGTCAGATCGGTGTATACACTTGAGGCCTAAGTTCATTTAGTCCGCACTTTAGGTCAGGTCACTTTTGGTCCGACCGCTGTAAACCTGCACATTGGCCGAGCCCAGGCGAGCCGAGTGTGTGGGCGGTCCAGACGAGCGACTTTGACAGGTGTCACAGGCGCTCGTGCCACATCCGATCGGAATGGATGTTGAGCACGAGCCAAGGCGACTCGTGACGAGCTGTCAAATGCCGTCCACATGTTGGCGGCCGCGTCTGACTTCGGCTCGCCTGGCCTCGACCAATATCTATTTGCTACATAAGATTTACATAAGGTCTGTTCGCGTCCTACGATTAATGCCTGAAGTACAGTCGACCAATGCCTTCTAGAAGTACGGGCCGTCAGACTACGTAATAGTTCTCGCCGTGACGTCATGAGTTTAGGAAATTTGACATTTCCCCGAGGCAGTGCCGATGTACACGGAGATTTCACTTGCGGTTTTTTGGTTAAAATATGAATAAAACGTTAGTTTTTTGTGCGTGGACGCGTTATAATAATAATATTTAGTCATAACGTACACTTTGTACCAATTAATTGTATCGCGACAGTAAATCGACACGAACCATCACATAACCTAACACCAACCGATAAACATTTCGTAGCGAATTTTCCACATTATACCGCACGCACCGCATTAATTTATGTTTTAGCTGTTCACTAGCACTGTTACACTAGCACCGCATATACCACTTTGTTTTCATTTCACTCACTTTAACACAACCCGTACAATTAACATTTTCCCGCGGACGTCCCATAAGACTACGTGTGTTTTTCGCGACATTTGTCCCGATGCTCTGACGTCATCATTCTGCACTACGGCCCGTACATCTAGAAGGCATTGAGTCGACGCAGCGAGGCGCAGCCATCAGTCACCAAGCGCAGCCAACGAAATCGCCTGGTTACACTGCATCGCGATTAAGTGAGAGTGAAGTAGAAGAATTGTCAGTTATTGTTTGAATTCGAAGTGTGTGGTGTGAATTTTTAGTGCAATTGCGAGCAGTTATGGAAGAGTTCGCTATAATAGTAATGATGTTAGGATTGGTATTGTGCTGCCATTATATAAATGCAATGAAAAAGCGTGTGCTATACAAAGGCAGAATAGAATAAAATGATCTTTATTTTGTTAGAATAAGTTTATTTATGGAATTAGTGTTTAATGTTGTGTAAAGTGTTTAATGTTGACATTACTTTTGATTATTACTAATATCTCCTTGAAGCGTATTAAACAGCGTATTCTGAAAAATAAATAAGAAAATGTTTGTTTATTTCTGTACAATAATTGCTTCATACGAAATTTAGTCCTAACGAAACACATTTGGTACATACGACAAATAACTCACCTTCTATTAGTGCTTCATCTACCTCTACCTGCTGCAGCTCTGTCAGCATTTGTAAGATGTTCCGTTGACCCGTAAACCTATTATGTGGCTTCAGAGTGGACATAATACCGAGTACTCCACGCATAAATTGCTCATCGCTGCTTTCAAAAGTAGTCTCGCTGCCTGAAGTACGATTGCGGCTTTGAATAGGCGTGTTTTTTTGCTCCGATACAGAACAGAATAGAACAATGACGCAAAAAACGATCTATCACAAAACAGCTGATGCATTCGTTAAGACTGACATAGGTTGTTGTATTTGCTGTGGTACCACACAACAGCTGAAAATAAAGGGAGTAAATAACGAGTATACACTACCACAATCGATAGAAAATTGAAAAATAACTAACAGAAAATTACCTCTTTTAACTTTCTACACATTATGCGGCCTTTTTTTAATTTAATAACTACCAAAACATTCAACTTAACTTTCAAAAAACAAAGCCATCTCACAGAAAAAAAGACAACTTCGTATGAGCTTTTCTTTTTTCTACCAGCACATTCTATACTTCAGCACGTGAACTACCAATGACGGATACAATTTCTGTACTAGTAAATTCACTGGTGCAGGAGTGTTGTTGTTTCCAATGCGTATACTCTATTCTCTGCTGGATAGAGGAGCAAAAAAACACGCCTAATATACTCCGTGAAACACTTCATCGTACTCTCGAGTAGACTTTCTCGAGGTTTACGCCTTTCCGGCACATTGTGAGGCGTTGTACCGGAACTCACTTGTGCTTCGTCAAGCGATCCAATGGTAAATGAACTTTCGTCCATTGCACTCGTTTCACCTTCGTCCATTGCGCTCGTTTTTAAAATAGGGCCTACATTGGTCCGTGTTCTGAAAATATAAATTTCTCGTATTACATGAATATGGGCAAAATTGAAAATCTTACGCTCTCGGTTTTATTGAGCCATCAATGAAGGCCATGTGCTGCATGAAGCACCACGTTTCCATTTGTGGTGCTGCAGACCCGGAAGGCATATTGCGCTTTCGCATTTCCTTCGTATACCAATCACGCAAAGTCTTCCATTTGTGCTGATATGCATCGACTGTAATATAAAGAATATATTAATTTGATAATATTAATTTAATTTACTGTTTTGATTAATAATTTATGTTTTGTTTTGATTAATAATACAATTAATTGTTAAATATGCAAATAACAAGTTACCAGTAGCAGACAGCTTTTCGCTTATCTGCACCCACACCCGGAACTTGGCAGCAACATTTTTATAACCGCCTCTAGCCTTCTCTTATAAAATTGGGTGCTCCTTCACTAGACCGATCAGCCTCTCAATCGTCACGTCGTCGTCCAAC
The DNA here is from genome assembly GCA_963978885.1 of Nemotelus pantherinus. Lineage (NCBI taxonomy): Eukaryota > Metazoa > Arthropoda > Insecta > Diptera > Stratiomyidae > Nemotelus > Nemotelus pantherinus. Next base: position 97,064,732 of record OZ022263.1, on the reverse strand, counting down.
ACTGTATCTCTCATTGGCTGCATTTTGAAATAACGTTTTATTGGAAGGTCCTGCTTTGTGTGAACTGTAAATCAGTCTAATCGTAACGTAAACTCAACCTGATATTTATGTCCAATGATTTAAAAGTGTATTTCACTACTTGCCTTGTAACATAATCACCTCTGATTCCAAAATTGCCTCCTAAACATTTCCTAATGTTATCCATCTAGTATACTATTTGCTAAATATTAAAATTCTAATTATGGACTCTGAGGAGGAGGCCAAATAGCCCTCGCAATACATGAAATATACGTGGCTACAAATACATTTCAATATACCTGGCTTAAAATACGTTTTAATATACCTGGCTTGTTGGGAAAAAGTGGTCTTTAATACATAATCAAATTACTGTCATTAATTTGTTATTTACTCTCTTTTAAATTTACTATTTACTATCTTTTTATTTTGCTATTAACTATCGTAGCTATCAACCATAAAATTTGTTTTCGAATCCTACAAAAAAATTGATAATATTAAATGAACTCTATTTACATTTTCGCATACACTTCAAATCGCACGCGTTTCCCAAGCAATTACAGCTGGGGTGTGTTCAATGTGCATGGTATAGCTGCTCCAAAAGCATAACATAGCATCACTTTAGCAAGTGTCAAAATTCGCAGTAGCTAGGTGAAGCAGCTATGGATATTGGACAGCCAAGAGCTGCTACGAAAGTCAGCCTTTACACAGGAACAATTCACAGCACAATCCATTAAAATTGTCCTAATATATTTCAAACGTATCACTTATTTCCGGCTTTTGACGCCATATGTGAGAAAAAGAGCAAAAAATAATCCTTGAAAATTTGATAATACAGGAATCAGTGCACCCGGCCTTTTACGATCCATGATCACCTTCTAAAAACTCAAGATGAGCTGCGCTGTGTACAAGCCAACTTAAAACTCGAGTTGAGTTTAAGTGTTTAAAAGCCCGTATTTAATTTATGCTGTCACTATTTTCAAATTTATTTCTCATCTCTTGTGTCACAAAAGCGCAAAAACTTCTTTTCATTTCAATTTCCAATTGAAAATGACGTTTAAACTGCATGTCAGCTGTGTACGCACGCCCATTTTGCCTTAGCTACTTTCTTGCTATCCTCCAGACTACGAGCAGCAAATAGCTGCTACCTTAGCAGCTATGTCGGAATCTTGGACAGCCCGACTGTCAAACAGCAAGCATCAGAAAGTAGCTATTTCGTGACATTGGACAGCCAGATCTGCTAAAATAGCAGCTAATAGCTGCTATAGCATGCACATTGAACACACCCCTGATTGCAACTCTCCGCTACGACAAAAGTTGAATCCATTTCGACCTGAGCTGCGCCTGGTTGCGCCTCGCTGCCACATGTCGACGTAGGGTGTACCTGAGAGCATAAAGACATTCAAAGGGGCCGAACGCATGGCAATTTTTCATCATCACCAGCGACCCCGATGATAGATTTAAATTTTCGGGGCGTAGGTAATTCCTAATTTATCAAATTGATGGGGACATATTATGTGTGAATAATTTCAAATATTCAAATTTTGAATATCGCAAGTGAATGATTGTTATTTATTTAATATTTTGTAGCTTTCATATTATAACCGCACGAATTCTCGAACCAGGGAGTAAAAATAAGCTACAGCAGGCTGAATTATTCGTTACTTTGCGGTAGATTAATTGTTTTTTCAGGGTAGAAAATGAAAACAGAACATAAATGCATGCGAACTATGAAAATTGTAGAATATACTAATTACATATTTATTCAACCATAAAACAAAAATAGTTTTATAAGAAAGTGGCTCACCACTTGACAGTGCCTAGTACTGCCGTAGGTGATGAGAAAACATTGAATAATATAAAATATCATTTTCGTTATTAGAACATCTAGAAAGTTTTTACTACGTGTAAAGCAACTGCAATGAAAAAAAATCATTAAAATCAAAAACAATTTCAAATTCCGAAAGAGGCAAATTTTATTTCAGATTTTTCGAAAAGAATAAGTCTTCTCCACAGTTAATAGTTCCAAGAAGTCTCAGCTTTTCTTATACTATAAAGTAGGCTAAATACAATGATAGGTTGGAGATAATATATTTCTAGGTAATAAGATATTTATTATATTCACAATATCTAATTGTTCTCGACCTACTTTGCTAATCCAGTTATTGGCCTTAAACTTATCTAACAACTCAACTATAGAACCTGTTTTCTTTTGCCTGCGCTGTTTTTCACGTGAATTGCGGATAATCTAATTTTTTCGTTTCAGCGTATCTTGCAATTTTTTCAATTTTTCCCAGCAGCTTGATGAATAGGAGGTGATAGGAGCCACTTGGTCTGTTTACGTTGCATAATTGAAATGATATTGATGAATATTAAAATTATCAACAGTGTATCATGAACGCAACATCAGCATTAAGCACCTAATGAGATCGCAATTCGCCAAATTGTTCATCTCTTCTTGTCCATCGTTTATCTCATCTTGAATATTGTTGCCGAAAGGTATCTATAGAATTAAGATAATTAAAGAGAAGAAAGTTTTGAACATTTTCTTTACTTACTGCATCACTCGAAGATTCTATTCCACTAAAGATGGTCCTCTGTTCGCTTGCTCCAAACTAACGTACTATGACGGCAGCTGTAAGAAAAACAAGAAACTATTACACTTATTCCCTTATCAATCATCAATTGCTATATACCATGGCCGAAAGATTTCAATAAACCCGAGAAGTTTTTTTGATGATCAGCTCAAGAAATCCAAGAGAAGAAGTCCAAATTAGTCTGTGTTGCTCATTTTCTGGAAATCTGGAAAACAATATTTCACACAGCATGCAATACGAATAAATTTTTATATCATTTTATTTCCGCTCGGAGTCTGCCCCGAAACTATTTATGCGCTCTACTGCTTTGTGTTTTTTTTTGACAGCAATTAAAATGGCTACCAAAAAATTCGCGCCAATATGTAAACAATATTTAAAAGGGCTCAAATAGGCACTTTCGCTTCTAAAAAGTTTGTGAAATTCACAAAATTTTGCAAAACACATCCTTTGTTTATTCCTTACTTGTGATAAGAAACTCCAAGTGTCCGGCGCTGCAAACTATTGCCACAATTCGGCACAACGCACTTCATTGCAAAGATTATTGTAATTGCACAATTTTCCAACACTTTTTTCAAATAAAGCATAGTACTGAGTTCGATTTCACGTGAAATTTTCATACAAAATTTCACGTGAAATCTGTTTCGGCGAAAATTTAGCTTGAAAATAAGCAAGTTTGGTACTGTGTTCTTAGCATGAAAAGTTGCTTTGAAGTTGCTTTCGCTTCGAAAACATAGATGGCACTAAAACATGTTGTCAATCATTTCACGCCAATTTAGTTTGTGCAGTTCATTCTTTCGAGCAAAAAAGTGACATTTAGTGTTTGAATTTGAAAATTGAGCAGTGCAAATGGCTTTCCAATAAGAAAATCGATCGAAAATTGAAATTCTTGACATTTTATCCGTCAAGAATGAGCAGTGTCTCTGCTTTTCTCTGTTGTCAAAATTTTCGCTCGAAAGAATGGTCAGATAAAGGGGAAATGTCAAAATTTCACGTGAACTCGAACTCAGTACCAGCCTTAAAACTCGCGATTTTCACTTCTACACTAACGTTTTTGTGAACCGCACTAGTCGAATCTACACAAAATTAATCTGTATTTAAAATAAACACGATTTTATTTCCGTACCGACTCAAATTGTTTACATTAGTTTAATTGTCATATTGACAGCAAGGATACAAAGAGGGGAATTGACATTGAAGATACATGAAAAGTGGTCTGTTTCTCTTCAATGTATTTTAAATGGGCATCGCCCCTCCGAATGTCTTTATGCTCTCAGGGGTGTACTCACTGCTATGGAAAACCCATATCATAGAGGTATGACATTAAGAGTGGTGGTAAAGAAGCATTCTGTCTCGAGGTCCACAAATTATTTCAATACAACGAAATATCTTTCGGGGTGTAGATCAGTTGCTCGTTTTGGGGGCAGTAACTTGGCGCGCATATTTGAAAAACAAGGAAAATGTTAAAATTCAAGGAACAATATGCGTATATTTAAAATTTGAGGGTAATCTGCACTCTACATTGTGGCCGGTCATTGTTCTTCAGTATTAATATTTGTCAATAAATTGATATATATGGCTTCTCAAGTAAGAGTTAGTCATTAAATTAAAATATTTGCTTCTAAACAGTAGAACGAAACGAATCTTATTGCTGAATTGTTGAAGAACTATATATTATTATCTTGCAACATTTTAATTGATTGCATTAACGTTATTTAACCACTGTGCGCAGGTTAATGAGAAAATTATTATCATTTCATTACGTTTGCTTACAATGATGAACGTTTGTATGCAAATGAGTTGCCAAATTTTCTACCACCGCTCTCTTCCTTTTTAACCGGGCTTGGGACCGGGTTCGGCGGAATTAAGGCAAAACGCAGATTTTATTAGGCTCTTTTTATTTACATGAATTCATTCTTCCAAAATTAACCTGAATTTATGATAGTCGAAACCATACCATTTTAATAAATTTCTTATTTTAGCATATGCTATAATAGTAAACAGCACAAATTTTTCCAAACATTATAATTTTTTCCTTGTAAATGTACGCTACTAATAATCGTAGATTTTTTTTCTGTTCGAATTTTATTGAGTTCGACCGACTTTTCTTTGAATTCTTCAAACTAAAATCAGTTGCCCCTGTGCATGAGCTTCTAAGCCTACTTCATTGGCATTTCTGCCATTTTGGAATCCAACTGTCAGGTACCCAGGTGTCAGATACGTGGGACAGCAGAGGAGCACTTGAGTCGGCATCACACAATTGCTCTAAAATCACTGGTTTTGAGCCACGCCAATTACTCAAATCTACTTGATTTAGATTATAGACTTTACCATAAGGTAAATGGTAAGTACTTACCTGTAGAAAGTTCACCCAGGCAGGCAGGAGCCCGTATTTTTTGAACAACACTTCACTTCACATTTCGTTGCCGGTGTTTTGATAGAAACTGAAGGTGTCAATGCCACTTTTAACACGAGAAGTTTTTTTGATGATCAGTTCAAGAAATCCAAGAGAAGAAGTCCAAATTAGTCTGTGTTGCTCATTTTCTGGAAATCTGGAAAACAATATTTCACACAGCATGCAATACGAAAAAATCTTTATATCATTTTATTTCCGCTCGGAGTCTGCCCCGAAACTATTTATGCGCTCTACTGCTTTGTGTTTTTTTTGACAGCAATTAAAATGGCTACCAAAAAATTCGCGCCAATATGTAAACAATATTTAAAAGGGCTCAAATAGGCACTTTCGCTTCTAAAAAGTTTGTGAAATTCACAAAATTTTGCAAAACACATCCTTTGTTTATTCCTTACTTGTGATAAGAAACTCCAAGTGTCCGGCGCTGCAAACTATTGCCACAATTCGGCAGAACGCACTTCATTGCAAAGATTATTGTAATTGCACAATTTTCCAACACTTTTTTCAAATAAAACTCGCGATTTTCACTTCTACACTAACGTTTTTGTGAACCGCACTAGTCGAATCTACACAAAATTAATCTGTATTTAAAATAAACACGATTTTATTTCCGTACCGACTCAAATTGTTTACATTAGTTTAATTGTCATATTGACAGCAAGGATACAAAGAGGGGAATTGACATTGAAGATACATGAAAAGTGGTCTGTTTCTCTTCAATGTATTTTAAATGGGCATCGCCCCTCCGAATGTCTTTATGCTCTCAGGGGTGTACTCACTGAATAGAGGTATAAGACTTTAGAGTGGCGGTATCCGTGTAAACGCCTGTAGGTGTGTGTCTCGAGCATTCTTCTCCCCCTCGCCTTCACCTCTCAAGCTTTACGGGGTGCTGTCAAGTACCCAGGCGTCAATGTCAAATCGCACACACAAACAAACCAAACAATTCTCAAGTATGCTATTGATTTTGAGATGAAATTTGCTTGAACAAGCTGTGTTTTCAAACCAAATTTAGTGACGCGAGTGCTGAGAAGTGTAGAAAGTCATTAGAAGTATAAGATACGGTTAAAAGTGGCAGTGACACCATCAGTTTCTATCAAAACTCCGGCAACGAAATGTGAAGTGAAGTGTTGTTCAAAAAATACGGGCTCCTGCCTGCCTGGGTGAACTTTCTACAGGTAAGTACTTACCATTTACCTTATGGTAAAGTGTGTAATCCAAATTAAGTAGATTTGAGGACTTCGCGTGGCTGAAAACCAGTAATTTTAATGCAATTGTGTGATGCCGACTCAAGTGCTCGTCAGCTGGCCCACGTATCTGACACCTGGGTACCTGACAGTTTCTCTTGGATTCCAAAATGGCGGAAATGCCAATGAAGTAGGCTTAGAAGCTCATTCACAGGGGCAACTGATTTTAGTTTGAAGAATTCAAAAAAAATGTCTGTCGACGTAAATAAAATTCGAACTGAAAAAAAATCTACGATTATTAGTAGCGTACATTTACAAGGAAAAAATTATAATTTTTGGAAAAACTTGTGCTGTTTACTATTATAACATATGCTAAAATAAGAAACTTATTAAAATGGTATGGTTTCGACTATCATAAATTCAGGTTAATTTTGGAAGAATGAATTCATGTAAATAAAAAGAGCCTAAAAAAATCTGCGTTTTGCCTTAATTCCGCCGAAGCCGGTCCCAAGCCCGGTTAAAAAGGAAGAGGGAGGTAGTAGAAAATTTGGCACCTCATTTGCATACAAAAGTTCAAATTTATCATTGTAAGCAAACGTAATGAAATGATAATAATTTTCTCATTAACCTGCGCACAGTGGTTAAATAGCGTTAGTGCAATTAATGAAAATGTTGCAAGATAATAATATATAGTTCTTCAACAATTCAACAATAAGATTCGTTTCGTTCTACTTTTTAGAAGCAAATATTTTAATTTAATGACTAATTTTTACTTAAGAAGCCATAGATTTCAAAATATTGAAAAATATTAATACTGAAGAACAATGGCCGGCTACAATGTAGAGTGCAGATTACCTTCAAATTTTAAATATACGCATATTGTTCCTTGAATTTTCATATTTTCCTATTTTTTCAAATATGCGCGCCAAGTTACTGCCCCCAAAACTAGCAATTGATCTACACCCCGAAAGATATATCGTTGTATTGAAATAATTTGTGGATATGGGTGACCTCGAGACAGAATGCTTCTTTACCACCACTCTTAATGTCTTATAACTCTATGACTCACTGCTATGGAAAACCCATATCATAGAGGTATGACATTAAGAGTGGTGGTAAAGAAGCATTCTGTCTCGAGGTCCACAAATTATTTCAATACAACGAAATATCTTTCGGGGTGTAGATCAGTTGCTCGTTTTGGGGGCAGTAACTTGGCGCGCATATTTGAAAAACAAGGAAAATGTTAAAATTCAAGGAACAATATGCGTATATTTAAAATTTGAGGGTAATCTGCACTCTACATTGTGGCCGGTCATTGTTCTTCAGTATTAATATTTGTCAATAAATTGATATATATGGCTTCTCAAGTAAGAGTTAGTCATTAAATTAAAATATTTGCTTCTAAACAGTAGAACGAAACGAATCTTATTGCTGAATTGTTGAAGAACTATATATTATTATCTTGCAACATTTTAATTGATTGCATTAACGTTATTTAACCACTGTGCGCAGGTTAATGAGAAAATTATTATCATTTCATTACGTTTGCTTACAATGATGAACGTTTGTATGCAAATGAGTTGCCAAATTTTCTACCACCGCTCTCTTCCTTTTTAACCGGGCTTGGGACCGGGTTCGGCGGAATTAAGGCAAAACGCAGATTTTATTAGGCTCTTTTTATTTACATGAATTCATTCTTCCAAAATTAACCTGAATTTATGATAGTCGAAACCATACCATTTTAATAAATTTCTTATTTTAGCATATGCTATAATAGTAAACAGCACAAATTTTTCCAAACATTATAATTTTTTCCTTGTAAATGTACGCTACTAATAATCGTAGATTTTTTTTCTGTTCGAATTTTATTGAGTTCGACCGACTTTTCTTTGAATTCTTCAAACTAAAATCAGTTGCCCCTGTGCATGAGCTTCTAAGCCTACTTCATTGGCATTTCTGCCATTTTGGAATCCAACTGTCAGGTACCCAGGTGTCAGATACGTGGGACAGCAGAGGAGCACTTGAGTCGGCATCACACAATTGCTCTAAAATCACTGGTTTTGAGCCACGCCAATTACTCAAATCTACTTGATTTGGATTACAGACTTTACCATAAGGTAAATGGTAAGTACTTACCTGTAGAAAGTTCACCCAGGCAGGCAGGAGCCCGTATTTTTTGAACAACACTTCACTTCACATTTCGTTGCCGGTGTTTTGATAGAAACTGAAGGTGTCACTGCCACTTTTAACCGTATCTTGTACTTTTAATGACTTTCTACACTTCTCAGCACTCGCGTCACTAAATTTGGTTTGAAAACACAGCTTGTTCAAGCAAATTTCATCTCAAAATCAATAGCATACTTGAGAATTGTTTGGTTTGTGTGTGCGATTCGACATTGACTCCTGGGTACTTGACAGCACTCCGTCAAGCTTGAGAGGTGAAGGCGAGGGGGAGAAGAATGCTCGAGACACACACCTACAGGCGTTTACACGGATACCGCCACTCTAAAGTCTTATACCTCTATTAGTCAACTCATCTGTCAGCTTGGCTGCGCCTGGCTGCGGTAGACGACGTCGCAGTGTGCTTCAGCGGTAAAGGTCCAACCAAAGATGAGTCTGCGTCCGTACGCGCGCATATGCGCCGAGGTAAACCAAGCAAAGCATATGTTGCACCCAAACATAACTTTCCGAACAGCCAGAAAAGTGGCATGCTCCTTAAGCAACCTTTTGCTCAATTTTTGCTATGAGCTGTCCGTACGTAAAGTGGTGATGAGATACGACTTGACATACGTTCGCTTATGCGCTGTATGGAGACTTATGTTCACTCCATTGATATAAAAGTATAGAGCATATGCGAATAGCATATACGTATACTGTACGTGACTGTTGCCAGAAACATTTGTTTGAATATGCGTGAAAACGAAGTGTTCTGACATTCCCAGGTGTTTCATCGTCGTTCCAGTACCTGGGACTGTCAACGCGACTTTTATAAAATTGAATGTCTTCACGCCGCGCATTTCTAAAATGTCTTAAAAATCGTAATCGGGTAGTGCATTAAAAAAAATGATAAATTCTGTCTCTTATGCATATCAGTGGCAGTGCCGAGTGATTGTTTAATTAAGTTAATATTTGTACATGGCTAGACAAATCAGATTTCATGTTGTGCGGTTTGGTTATTGTGAAAACGAATAAAGTTTACGAGTGAACGGTTTAGTATTATTTCAATAAAACTATTGATTAAGAATGCGTGAAGTGTTTCAATTGCAAATACGCCGGTTTATTTCATTTGCGTGAAGAAGCCGGTATATTTCATTTGCGTGCGAGAGCAATAACATCCCTCGGTTTGTTTACATTTTAGCTAATGTGACATATCGAGCTTTTGAGTAGGTCAAAGCGGGTACTAAATTAATAACTGATAGAGGCCGTTTTCAGCATATGCCCAGGTATATAAATAAAATTGAAAAAAATAACTTTTGAAGCCAAGAACAGTTAATTGTTGAAACTGCATTGTAAATCTGCCGTAGCCGGTCCCAAGCCCGGTTTAGAAAAGAGGAGGGAGGTGTGAAGCTGTGATAATAGTTGCGTCTTAGTGCTTCTATCGAGTATGTATTTATATATCAATAGTAGCATTGGAAACAACAATAACAAGAGCAGGAGTTTTCGTTCGTTTCAATGCAACTATCCTTACCAGCTCTCGATAGAATCGCGAAAAACTGCAATTTATATAATTAACTAAGGGGTTCATAAATATCTATGTTTGCATCAAATTTTCTTATAAATGTTTATGAAGTATGTTATATAATGATACACATGTACAAATAAAGTTGTGCATACTTTGTATGTATATAAAGATATATGTATATATATATATATATATATATATATATATATATATATATATATATATATACATATATATATATATATATATATATATATATATATATATATATATATATATATATATATACATATATATATATACATACATACATTTATATTTATACATATATATATATATATATATATATATATATATATATATATATATATATATATATATATATATATATATATATATATATCTATATATATATATATATATATATATATATATATATATATATATATATATATATATATATATATATATATATACACAGACATTTATATATATATGTATATATATAAATTTTACGATTTTATAAATGTGAAGCGAAAAACCACTGGTTATCCCTCGTCGATGTTCTTTAATGATATCACTTCCTCCTCTCCTAATGAGATTTGTGATTTATTCGCAGATAGTTTCCAGAATATTTTTAATGCACCAGACCCATCAAACTCACACCTCTCTTTTTCTCATCCTACTCCTACAGATTTTGTCGGCCAATTTGAAATTACACGTGACGAAATACGTAAAGCTATTTCGGAACTCGACTGCAACAAAGGCCCTGGGCCCGATCTTCTTCCTCCAACTTTGTAGAGCAGCTTATAGCTCCCTTTCATATTTTTTTCAGATTTTTACAGATCACTTTCGTCTGGAGTTTTCCCATCTTGCTGGAAACTTTCATATGTCACACCCATATTCAAAAATGGTGATAGACGCTGTATCGGAAATTATAGGGGCATTGCCATCTTATCTTCAATTCCGAAACTTTTTGAAAAGATTGTGTACGATAAACTTTCTTCATTTGTTGACTCCTGTCTGAACGAGCAACAACATGGTTTTAGAAAAAGTCGCTCAACTACCACGAATTTGACAGTCCTAATCTCAGACGTGCTGTGTAAAATGGAGAAAGGATGCCAAATTGACGCAGTCTATACAGACTTTAGCAAAGCTTTTGACAGAGTTGACCACCCTACCTTAATTCTAAAATTCCAGAAATTCGGATTTGCCGGATCTTTGCTTAGCTGGCTGCTTTCCTACCTTCGAAATCAAACACAACTGGTAAAATTTCAAGGACTCTTATCGAAAAATATCTCTGCTAGCTCTGGTGTACCACAAGGTAGCCATCTTGGCCCACTTCTTTTTAATATATTCATTTCCGACCTATCTGACGTCCTAGCAAATATACCTCATTTACTTTATGCCGACGATCTCAAAGTCTATCACATCATTAAATCTAAATCCGATGCACTCTTTCTCCAATCTAAACTTGATTCACTTGATCATTGGTGCAATGAAAACAAGCTCTCGCTCAACATTGCTAAGTGCCAAGTTATAAGTTTTTCCCGAAAACACACCGTCTCACACAATACTTACTTCATCGGGAATAATTTGTTAGCTCGAGTTGAAAACGTTGTTGACCTTGGTGTTATCTTGGATGAGAGACTCCGCTTCACCTTGCATTATGATAAAATGCTTTCCTGTGCAAACAAACAGTTAGGCTTCATCAAAAGGCGTGCGAAGGAATTTCGTAACCTGTGGGTCACAAGATCCTTATACATCTCACTTGTACGCCCCATTCTTGAATATGCTTCCATTTGCTGGAATCCGGCTTTTGAGACCCACAGTAACAGACTCGAGTCCATACAAAAGCAATTCTTACTTTTCGCATTGAGAGATCTATACAACCCTTACGATTTTAGCGCCCTTCCTCCGTATGAGTTTCGACTGGGTCACCTAAACTTATTGCCACTTGCATCCAGAAGAAAGATAATTTCGGCCTGCTTCACATTTGACGTCATTAGAGACGTTATCAGAGTTGAGTTCCTCAATAATAAAATGGTGTTAAATAACCCTGTAAGGAGCACCAGGTCCTCTAGTTTTCTTAAGGAATATCCACATTCCACTACTTACGCAGCTAATGAGCCGATTAATAGATGCTGCAGGATATTCAATAGCATAAGTAATCTGTATTCCCCGACGGTCTCAAAATTATCCTTCAAATCTTCCCTTTTCCAAGCCATCCGCAACTTTTAATGTTAAGCTATTTGTCAATGTTTTGTTTATTCGTTATTTATTTATTATTATTGATTTATTTGTTAATTATTTGATTTATTTAATTTTTTTTTTTCGTATTACTTTTATATACTCATATTAAGTTTTCGATTTTCTATTTTGCTTTGTATTGTTTATGTAACTTGTACCTTGCTTGGTGAATGAATAAAATAAAATAATATATATATATATATATATATATATATATATATATATATATATATATATATATATATATATATATATATATATATATATATATATATATATATATATATATATATATATATATATATATGTATACATACATATATACACATATGCATGTACAAATGAGTTAAAATGAGTTAAACGGAGTTATTATTATCAATAACATTGGTTTATAACGCTCAATGATTTGTGTTGTATTTTCTCGGTATAAAATTCAGAAATTTATTCAAATCATCGATTTAATTTCTTCTATTTGAATGCATCACAAATGTTAATGCATAAAATTTCCACATGCAATTATTTTGACAGCGAAATATTTTGTATTTCATCACTAACTTTTCATAGATATTGTGAATGTATTTTACTATTAAATCCTTCCACTTAAATCGAAACACAGTTTTAATATACCTAAAATAAATTGGCCCCTTTAATTATACGAAATCGTGTAATCACTACACCTTTGTATTTTTAAGCCAGTTGCATGTATTCACTACGACAATCAAACAATTCAAAAAATGGCAACATAAATTTCGCTATGCCCATATCCTCTATACTTTTATATCAATGGTTCACTCCCGTTTGCGTATGTCAAAAAGTGCCTGTTTTGCTCTAAAACTGGTCGGTTTTGACAGACGATTACGTTCGCAGACTCATCTTTGGTTGGGGCTTAAGGCTCAGTCACAGCGTAATAACAACCAGCGTACCAACTTATTCCACTTTCCCAAAAAAAACACTTTGACCTTGAAATTGCGCCTCCATTTACGCAATGCATTATCTGTCAAAGCAGCCTGAGATTATGTTGGTATATTTTGCGAGAGTGGGCCGTATGTGAGCAGCGAAAAATCTAACTTGAATATGTAGTTGCCGAATTGTATATTGTATCTCTTTCTGCTCCATGCGATTTTTTCCAACTTTCCAGGCTGACCAACAATACAGTCTCAGGTTAGATCACTGGATTTTTGGGCCGTATACATATACGGAGTTGGTACGCTTGTTAGGAACTACTCATTACGCTGTGGCTCAGTTAGCAAAACTCTGTCGCGTCCGGCCATTGTACAACCCGTTACTGACGCTGAAAAAAGACGATTTGCAGAATAATCGTCGATTATATTGTAGTGTGTTGATATGCTAGTGAGTTGAGAATAGTTTAAAACATAATATTAATTGCAGATATTTGTCGCAAGGAGTGACGCCAACTTTTTTAGCAAGGGCATACAAACTAGGTAGAACAACTGTGCACAGTATTGTATTGGAGACGTGCGATACGATATGACGCGTTTAATCGCCGATATATGTCTGCAAACCTACTGAGGCGGACTACATATAAATAGCGGAGCAATTTAATCACAAATGGAATATGCCGCATTGCATTGGGGCGATTAATGGGAAGCACATACAAATCAGGAAACCACGAAACACTGGGAGTATGTACTTCAATTATAAGAAGACACATAGCATTGTTCTTCTTGCGGCATGCGATGCTAACTACATATTTACTGATGTTTGCGTGGGGGCTTATGGATGTCAAAGTGATGGAGGTATGTATTTCGCGAATGTTTATGTTTTTTTAGAATTGATAACGTATTCTTAATGTTAACAGGCATTTTGAGAGCGTCCAAATTTGGCAGCGACGTACTTGGGGACGAGTTACCGGTCCCCCAACCCAGCTCATTAGATGAAACACATTTAAGTTTTCCTTATTACTAGTGTTCGAAGAACATTAGTATTAAAATCCCTTCGCCGAAAATTCGTCATATATATATATATATATATATATATATATATATATATATATATATATATATATATGTATATATATATATATATATATATAAATCTATATATATATATATATATATATATATATATATATATATATATATATGTATATATATATATATATATATATATATATATATATATATATATATATATATATATATATATATGTATATATATATATATATCTATATATATATATATATGTATATATATATATATATATATATGTATATATATATATGTATCTATATATATATATATATATATATATATATATATATATATATATATATATATATATATATATATAAATCTATATATATATATATATATATATATATATATATATATATATATATATATATATATAAAATGGTTAAGAGAGATAATCTCTGGAGTGGCCGATCCGATTGAGCTGAAATTTTTGAAGAACATAGATATATATAATAGGTAGGTCCATGACTTGCTAGAATCAAGATATCTTAAACCTTTTGGCAGGGGCGGGCATTTAAGTGAACTTTCAGGTGCTCCTATATTTCCAAGCAGTGTGCATTTTTGTTCAAAAAAAGTACTAGGAATGAAAACTTATTATGTTTTAAGTTTACTTATGATAAATAAGCCAAAATTTTGAGCCTTGTGTAGGCGCTGAGTGCCTAAAAGTAGGCAAGATTTTTTTTTCAAAATTTGATTTGTCATAACTTCTAAGAAAAACAATGGATCATCGTGAAATTTTTAGAGCGTATTAATGTTGGCTAAGATTAAATACACATGGACTTTCAAGACTGTGCGGGCAACTCTGTAGCTACAGCAGGCTCCTGAACAAAAATCCTTCAAATCATCGACCTTCCTGAAAATTTTTTGATTTTTGAAAATAAATTCAAGTTTTTGATAAATTTTGACTTTTGTCCACCAAGTTAAATAAAATATTTCAAAATTTCGCGGTAAACAAGAACGGCAGCCCGTGATGAAATTACCTCTATTTTCAGCACTCAAAACTTCTGTTCACGAGAACTGGCGATCGGATAATGCAATCAATATGAAATTTACAGGACATGTTGGAATTTGCTAGGACCAGGTCTGATAGAAGTGGTTTTGAAAAACGAGCAACACTGTGGCAGTGGTGCCATTTGGAAAAATCGCTGAGAAAAAAAAAATGGTTTTTGGCCTACAGCTTCCGATTTAGCCACCAGATTTTAACGAAATTGACGCAATAGATGAACCTTACTTTAAGATAAATTTCATAAAAATTTGCTTGAAAAATTAGTATAGGAACGCCAGCTACGGCAATTTTTGTCTCCTAAATATTGTAAATTTGCTCAGGAAAGTAAAGATTTTTTCCCAACTCCGATGCAGTGACGAAATCAATTCATTCAATTCATATGAAAAGCATTCAATTCATGTGAAAAGCATATCTTGTTGCGATTGTAATTCTGTAGGAATTTTGTTGAAAAACCGTGAAAGGGTTGCCAGCTACGATGAATTTCGTACTTTATTTACATTGCTTTATCGAGCGATGTTGTCATAAAATTTCCAAATGGGAATGATCCTGCAATGACAATTAACAACAAATATTTACGTTTCACCGATGGTAACCCTAAAATTTAATTCACTCCTATAACTTACAGCGCAGCCATTCAATCGAAACGAAATTCATAGGCTGGGTTTACCACAACGTGAAGCAGCTATGGTGCTAGCACATGATTGCCAGCACCGGACAATTTCGTAAATATCGCACCAACAGATGCTTCCATTTTCTATTCATAAGCAAACCATTTACAATAAAATAAGCAACCGATATTTAAATATTCCGAGTTTTGGAAATTTTATTGTTTGTTACTTCTATAACCAAGTTTATTAGCATATTCATCTGCATCATCCCCCTTCTATGGTAAGCATAATTTATGACAAACGACTTCGATTATATAAAAGCACTAAAAGATTATATAAAAGCAAAGCATCTAAGTTATATATCTATATGCTTTTAGTATCGTCAAAAATTGGTGCAACTGCACCAAATTGTTTATATAATGTTATTTTATTTGAATAAAGCTCTTTGCCCTATAGCCTCCAGTACAGTCATGGTATCATAACGAAATTCATATGGCAAATTTAAATTATTGTAGACAATATTCAGTAGAAATCTAGTTTGAAAAACAATGATAGGGTTGCCAGCTATGATTGTTTTTGTATTTTTTGACATAGCTTTAGTAAGCGATTTTATCATAAAGTTTTCAAATCGTAGTGGTCTTGTAGTGAAAATACACACCAAATACTAAGATCTAGAAAGTTCGAAAGCTCTTGCGAATGGTAACCCTAAATTTCTTTTTATCCCTATAACTTCCAATGCAGTAATCGGATCAATACGAAATTCGCAGAGCAGGTTGACTTCAACGTGAGGCAGATATTACTTATTTTTGGCTTCAATGCTAGCAAAGGACTGCTAGCACGAGGTGTTTTTGTTATTTTCGTACCAATAAATGCTTGCATTAAGTATTCACATCGCGAATATACAATATATAACAATATATATGACAATACATACAATATATAATATATAAGACAATAAGAACAATATAACAACAATATATAACAATACACTCAAAATCTGCACAAATGCTCTACTGTTCTTCGAAGATTAGTATTTCTAGCGGTTCTGATGCGCTAGGGTTTTTTTTGTTGGAGATGCTGCTTTTCCATTGCGAACAAATATTATGAAGCCGTATCCGGGAAAACAGCTGTCCGATGACAAAGAAATTTTCAATTATCGGCTGTCCAGGGCACGTCGAATGATTGAAAATTCTTTTGGAATTTTAACGGCGCGGTGGAGAGTGTTAAACAATTCCATGCATTTGCTCCCGCGGAACGCAGAACGAGTTGTTCTTGCAACAATTGCGTTACACAATTTTATTATGCTTAATGATCCTGGCAATCAGTACCTCCCAGAAAAATTCACAGACTGTGAGGACAGCAGTCTTCAACTGCATCCTGGCGAATGGAGAGAGGAGTCGCAAGGTCTGCATTCCGTCCGGTTGGGAGCTAATAATGCGTCCAGGAAAGCCTTTGATCTGAGAGATTGCCTAAAAAAATACCTCAACGAAAAAGGTGCGCTTCCTTTTCAATACATTAGGAAGAATATTCACGGTTAATTTTTTTTTTTTTTTTTAAAGTGCGTTTATTTTCATAATTTATATATGATACAAAATCCATTGCACTACTCCCCCTGTTAAGGTTTAAACCTTGTGTTAGGGGTGAGGAGTCAGCTACACAATTTTTTATTAATAAGCACAAAATATGACTATATAAAGATAAAGTAATCCAAAATAGGTAAATATTCTTACTGACTTATTAACATAAAAATAATCAACAATAGCTAATAAGTCCAAAAAGAATAGGAAAAATATAATATTACACGCATAAATTTAACAGAAATAAAGGTAAATAAAAAGGAAAAGAAATAGGCATAGATTTAACAGGTATATTAGTTCAATAAATTTTTTTAACTTCGCTCTTAAATTTTTTCAGATCTCGTATTGTTTTTATTTCCCTTGGCAATGTATTGAATAATTTAATTCCCACATACGTGAAATGGTTTTGGCCCATATGGGTTACACGATTTGGAAATATGAGTGTATCATCGGTACCGCTTCTAGTTGCATTGGTATTAATACGAATTTTGTTAGCTACTAGATCCTTGAAGGTCTGTATCAAGAGGTTTAATTTGAAAATTTTGTCTATTGAACGAATATTAAAGCAGCGAAACAATTGTTCCGAGCTATAGTGTCGAGGTTTTTTTAATAATATTTTCATCTTTTGATAAATTTTTAGAGGGTTAAGCGTACTTTGCGATGCTCCGCCCCAAGCTATGATTGAATATTGCAGTACTGAGTGGATTAAAGCATAATAAAATGATCGTAAGGCTTCTATGTTTAGAAAAGATCGAACTTCGAAGCAAACCGGTATCAGCTTTCTTAACTTATTTATCGAGGTTTGTACTTGGTGGTCCCATTTCAAGTGTTGGTCAATTGTGACTCCTAAATATTTCGTATGGGAAACATTTTTTATTGGCATACAATGACAGAATGACCCACAACTAGTTGAGTGAATTCTTATGTCAAGATTTTGAGGTAGGCCTCGCCGCGTCATTGCAAAAGTTATGTAATTAGTTTTCAGAATATTTAGAGTGAGACAGTTGCAGCTCATCCAATCTTTGAGCAATGCAAGACTATATTCTGTTTTTAGCTTCACTCCTTCCCAATCATTATCCTTCACAAACAGAACCGTGTCATCAGCGAATGATATTAGCTGGCCTTTTATGTGCTGTGAGAAAATATCATTTACGTAAATAAGGAAGAGGATAGGCCCAAGAACTGTTCCTTGTGGAACACCGTACTCAAAAGAGAGCTTAGTACTTTGTGTTTCTGCTATTTTTACTCTTTGCTTTCTATCTATCAAATAGCTTTGGATCCATTTTATCCACCTTGGACTGAAATTTGCCTCACCTAGTTTACATATCATAAGTGCATGTGGTATAGAATCAATTGCTTTAGCAAGATCCAAGAAAACTGCTAGAGACTTGCATCCCTTATCTAGTGAATCGGCGATTAAGGTAGACAATTGACCGATTGCATCTTGCGTACTGCGCTCTGCTCTGAAACCAAATTGGTTCTCATTGATGAAGTGACGCATGTCCAAATATGCGACTAACCGACTCTTGGCAGCTTTTTCTAATATTTTCGAGACATTTGAAGTCAAGGATATCGGACGATAGTTATTGATATCTAGTTTGCTTTTATTTTTGTGGATAGGCGTAACGACAGTTTTTTTTATATATATCTGGGAAAGTACCGGTTTCAAAACTCAAGTTAGATAAATATGCTAAGGGTTTGCTTACATATGCTTTTATTCTTTTTAGACATTCGACTGTAATGCCATCAAAACCTGGACTTGATCCTCCTCGCATCTCATCTATTATTTGAATAATTTCCTTTTCAGTAACAGGGTTTATAGTAATTAGTATTAAAATTTTAATAAATGTTAATGAAGAATACGAATAAATTTAAACTTGTTTGTTTTGTTGAATTAATTTTTTTGCTCAACTGGAAAGGAAATTACATTTATACTGATGCAATAATAATATATATTGTAAGGCCACAAAAGAAAATATATAAAAACATTTCCAAATTTAACTATAGGCGTGTTTTGTTGCTCCTCTATCCAGCAGAGAGTAGAGTATATGCATTGTAAACAACAACACTCCTGCACCAGTTAATTCACTAGTACAGAAATTCTATTCTTCATTTGTAGTTCACGTGTTGAAGTGTAGAATGTGCTGATAGAAAAAAGAAAAGCTCATGAGAAGTTGTCTTTTTTGCTTTGAGGTGGCTTTGGGTTTTTCATGGTTATGTTGAATGTTTTGGTAGCTATGAAATTAGAAAAAGCTCTCATAATATGTAGATAGTTAAAAGAAGTAATTTTCTGTTATGCTTGAGTTACAATCAATGCAACCAACATTTGCTACCATGTTTTGTTGGTGGAACAAGTTACAATCAATGCAACCATGGCCGTCATATAGAAGGCCGGTAGCAAAAGCAATTAACGTACCAAGATGGCGTGCTTAATGTACCTTTTTTCGACCAGTCGACGTACATTTCTCGACCAGTTCGACCAATAAAAGTACATTAGTACCTGTCAGATTGCAAGTCGCGACCGGCCTTCTATATGACGGCCATGATGCAACACAACATTTACCGTCATCTGTCACTGGCTATATTATGGCTATGTTGTTTGATAATATGGATCCTTTATAGTCTCGGAAAGTGATATCAGTGAGTATTTGATCCTTTAAAAGCTGCAGCGTATATTGCAGAGCAAAAATGAGCACAAAAAAAGCAAATTCTGATTGTCATTTACATATGACATTTCCCATTTCCCGGACTCTCATAGGAACAGTTGGAATTGGATATTTTCAAAACTGTTGTTGCCATGCCAAGTTTGAGATATGAGCAAACTTTGCTGCGCAACAAAGTTGTGTTGCATCATTGTAATTGCTCTCTTACGTTCTCATGGGTTCAAACTCATTTTGTTGTGCAACAAAGTTGTGTTGCATTGATTGTAACTGCAGCTTTAGTTCTTTTTCTATTTTCTATCGATTGTGATAGTGTATATTCGTTATTTTCTCCCTTTATTTTCAGCTGTTGCGTGCTACCACAGCAAATACAGCAACCTATGTCAGTCTTAGCGAATGCACTGCTGTTTTATACTAGATCGTTTTTTGCGGCATAGTTGTACTCTGCTCTGCATCGGAGCAAAAAAAACACGCCTTATATTAGCCACTGGCAGGAATTTCAACGTTTATGAGAGCAAAACACTTGTTAATTAGATTCGTTATCAGTTGCTTATTTCACAAAATTTTGAAAGTAGCATCTCATATAACATCAATGAAGAAAATGCTCAGTGCCTGCAGCACTGTAACTGAATTTGGTGTTTGGGGCTGCGATCCGAAAAATTTGCAGAGCTTTGGGAATTGAAACATTGGTTATTTATTTTCATTGTAAATATTTCCGGTATGAATACTAACTGTAAGCATTTATTGATACAAAAGTAGCACAACCAACTCGTACTGGCAACCTTCTGCCAGTATCAAAGCCAAGAATATATCACATCTATTTAATTGTTTAATTACATTCGAAGTTATAGGAGTATAAAGAAATTTAGGATTATCTGCAGCGAGTTTTTTCAAATAATCAAAAACTTAATATTTGCTGTTTATTGTCACTACAATATCTTTACCATTTGAAAATTCTACGATAAAACCGCTTAATAAAGATATTGCAATTAAACCCAAAACCAACAATAGCTACCCTATCGTGACTTTTCAACCAAATTTGGCCTGAATAATGTTTATAATAGGTTCTATTAATTGCAATAAGTTCGTATTGATTTCATGACTGCACTGGAAGTTATAGAGCAAACAGTTTTATTTTCCTTAGCGAATTTTCAAAACCAAAGACACAAAAATTACCATAGCTGGCAGCACCAATCAAATTTTTCAACCGAATTTCCACCAAACAGAGATTAGAATAAGGTTCAGCTACTGTTACAAAATCATGAAAATCTGGTAAGTTATTCACATGTTGTGAATTATAATAGCTGCGTTTTATTATCACCCAGAGTGTAGTAGGTATCCTGGATGCATAATAAAACGATCCAGAGTAGCACGCGAGTTTTTTTCTGTCAGACAGTTGTCATTTCAAAATTTGAGCTGTCATATAACCAACGCCGTTTTCAAATGTATGACCATAGAGGTATAAGACTTAAGAGTGGTGGTAAAGAAGCATTCTGTCTCGAGTTCACCCATATCCACAAATTATTCCAATACAACGAAATATCTTTCGGAGCGTAGATCAGTTGCTCGTTTTGGGGGTATTAGCTTGGCGCGCATATTTAAAAATAAATAAAATTATAGAACAATTATTTCATTTGAAACTCGATATATTTCCATTTCTTTGCAGATATCGATATTTTGATACATATCGATATCTATATTTGTCTATAAATTGAAATATATATGAGGTGTGTTCAATGTGCATGCTATAGCAGCTATTAGCTGCTATTTTAGCAGCTCTGGCTGTCC
The DNA here is from genome assembly GCA_963978885.1 of Nemotelus pantherinus. Lineage (NCBI taxonomy): Eukaryota > Metazoa > Arthropoda > Insecta > Diptera > Stratiomyidae > Nemotelus > Nemotelus pantherinus. The sequence continues at coordinate 97,042,960 of OZ022263.1, read as the reverse complement.
AATGTCACGAAATAGCTACTTTCTTATGCTTGCTATTTGACAGTCGGGCTGTCCAAGATTCCGGAATAGCTGCTAAGGTAGCAGCTATTTGTTGCTCGCAGTTTGGAGGATAGCAAGAAAGTAGCTAAGGCAAAATGGACGTGCGCAAACAGCTGACATATAGTTTAAACTTCATTTTCGATATGAAGTTGAAATAAAAAGGAGTGTTTGGGCTTTTTTAACAAAGAGGATGAGCAAGAAATTTGAAAATAATGCTATAATAATCTAAATGCGGGCTTTTAAACATTTCAATTCAACTGGAGTTTTAAGTTCGCTTTTATACAGCGCAGCTCATCTTGAGTTTTTAGAAGCCGAGTATGAAGCGCAAAAGGTCGGGTACGCTGATTCGTGTACCACCAAATTTTGAGTGTTTCTTTTTCGATCTTTTTCACAGATATGGTGTCAAAAGCCAGGAAACAGTGAAACGTTTTCAAATGTTTGGAAAATTTTAATGTTATTTCGGTAGCTGTATGCTGAAAACGCGCAATTTTCATACAATTTCCACAATGCAAGGCAAGTGTTTAGCTGATCCAAGTAAACAAAAAGATTCAAGTTAAAAAAAATCTGAAGAGATTTGTTATTGAGTTGTGCTGTTTAAAAACCGACCTACGTAACAGACAAGAGCTGCTACGTAGCAGCTCTTGGCTGTCCAATATCCATAGCTGCTTCACCTAGCTACCGCGAATTTTGACACTTGCTAAAGTGATGCTATGCTATGCTTTTCGAGCAGCTATAGCATGCACATTGAACACACCCATGGTTTCTCAAGGAAAAATTTGTCTTTAAATTAAAATGTTTGCTTCTAATAGTTAGGAAAAATCTAATCTTAAATCAATTGAATAAGTAAGTAAATACTTATGGGGAGTTAATTGACCGTGTAATATCATAATGTAAATAATACTATGCAAGAAGAATTTATATATGGAACAATCTAATTAGCGCTGTAAAAAATAGGAATTAAAAATTATAGAATGCCTATGCATTTATAATTAATTAAGCCACTATACATTACTATATATTGCACCATTTTCATAAATCGCATAACTTAATTCAACTATTGTACGCAAACTAATAAGAATATTATTTTCACTTGAGAATGGTAACTGTGAAATTTCGGTAAAACTGCACTTGATGCCCCACATAGCTGTTACATGAATTTCGCCAATAGATGTCGGGCTAATATGTTTGTGTTTTTGTGGTTGTGCGTTTGCTTTTGGGGCTTCTTTTCGTTCTTTTTTTTCTTTTTCTTAATTGTTTTATCTTCTTTTTTATATTTTTGTATAATTTTGTCTGTTTTTCTTCATTTTTTCAGCCCTTCTACCACCTTTTTGCCCTCTGGTGGTTGGATTTCCCGGGTGTGGGGCATCAAGTCCAGTTTACCCGAAATTTCATATTCAATGTGATGCTAAATTTTCCAAACAACTACCTCCTTCTTCCTTTTTAACCGGACTTGGGACCGGCTTCGGCGGAATTAAGGCACTGCGGTGATGTCTTTAGCCTTTTCTATTCGCTTAAGAGCTCAATTACTAAGAATTCAACATTATCATTTTTATTTACAGTCCTATGGACTTTCAATTCGAGTCACATCCCTTGAAAATGAACGAGATTATTATAATGTTGTCTCACAGAAAGTCTTTGACACAATTTTTTTGCTGTAAAATAATATCGGGTTTGTAAATATTTCTCACTAATTGCTTTGATAATCAAACAATAGTGCATACTTTCGGTCATGTGGGTTGATTGGTCATCAAAGAGATTTTTACCGATACACTGGATTTGTACCTTTGTTATTATTGAGTTGAAAGTTTTTTTATTTAAAAGCCGATCATTGCCACAGCGCTCAGCTATTCTAATTTCCTGCTCAGTTTTTTGGCAAATAAATACAGCACTTGTTGAAGGTACTTTAAGAGGGCCTCGATTTTTATAAAAAATAAGTGATGCTGGTTTGATGTCTCCCTGGATAGCATGAACGCAACTACTACATTTAAGGACTTGAAACAGTTTGAAGACAACAAAACCCGCAATGTACTCAATCACATTTTCAGCGTATTTAGACAATACTGCCGGATCCGCGGCATAACTGTGTTCTTCGAAGAATTGTTGATCCACAGTTGGTAGTTCTATAGTACTATCTTCGATCATTGCAGGACGTTCGGTACTACTATTTATCTCGTCTAGCGGGCATAATCGACTGGCACTCAAGATGGGAATGTGTTCCAAAGGTAAGCAGTTTCCCATCCCACCTTCTTTTATTTGAACTCTGTACATCAGTTTTCTAAAACGTGAGTTGAATTGCCTCTCTGTAGGATTATCATTATTACATAAGCCAGTTCTTATTGACCCAAAAAACAATTCTAGATGGTCTTGGCTAAGTTTGTAAAGGGGGATAAATTTTAAAATTTTTGTCTGAATAAATCTTTCATACAAAACGTCCAGGTTTTTCAGGCATGTTATAAGGCCGATAAATCCCACACTTCTTTTAGAAGTTACAATAGGTGATCCTGATGGGTGTTTTAATTGTTATATATATTCAATCGCATTAGTAGAGAAGTTTCTAATAAAGGCAATGTTTCTTTCGCATAGCGCCTGTTTTGTTGCTTGGGAGTCTGACAGCTTTCTGCAATTTAGGACATCAAACACATCATTGAATATCCTAATGAACTTAGTGGTGGCTTCACTTTCTGCGAACTGTTCCAATTGTAAAACCTCTCTGCAAAAATCGATTGCATCAGCTACCGACTTGCTTAGCGTTTGCACGGCTAATCTTACCTTCATTTTTTGTTTTTGAAAATAAACATGTGCCTTTCTTAATTTGTTCCCCAAATGCAAACCTTCATTTTCCTGTAGCTGAAGGAGTGACACAATAAAATCCCATTTAATGGTATTGCCTTCTGCATCTTTTAGCATTTTTAAATCTCCCAAAGCATTCCGACAGAGTTTGAACATGTGGCAGCTGTCTGGTTGCATAATATATTTAACAGAGCTGTTATTGAAATTGACGTAGCCTTGAGAATTTAGATATCGTACGTCTGAGCCCAACAATTTTGACATCGATAGATTGGTTGATAATCCATCGAAAGTAACGCCAGCCACCTGGACGCCAGTTTCCAAAAGATGGTTCATACATAGTGTGACCATGTTTACTTTTTGCTCTGCTGTCATGCTCGCAATGGGGAAGTATGCAACAGGAATCTTCCATGATCTATTGATGAATACCACCAAAAATACGAGAACTTGCGTTGCAATGACTTCGCTTGCGCCATCGTCACCCACATCAACGTATCCGTGTGCGCGTTCTCCATCCCATTCGATATGCTGCCTTATATTCATTTCATCAAACACAAGGTTCACTATTATCTTATCCCCATTTTCCGCAGTATGAACCACTCTCTTAATGGCTTCAAATGCATCTTTCGTGAACCCTGGACCGCAACCAACTCCCTCATACCATTTCCTTAATGTTCGGTTATGCGGTAAGCAGTAATCGTATTTTGTTCGTACAAACTCATAGGCTTGTGGGGATATAAAATTGAGATTAAGGGCGAAAGATCTTATCTCTGGATCGGAAGTCTTGGGCATTTTCTTCGAGCTAGCCTTAAACAGTTGCCTTTCCAATATTTTTTTTATCGGCCCACTTAACTTTTCCAGTAATTCTCGCAAACTTTCTCCAATTAAATTCTTTTGTTTTAATGTTGCTAATAGTTGTTTCACGCTCTTATCTTTTTTTGTACGTCGTTCATCCCGCTTTCTGAACTTGCGGATTATTTTCTCCTTTGCTTCAAGTCGTTTCTGCATTGCGTTCATCTTTGCCTGCATTCTTTCGATTATGCTTGTTTTTCTCGTGCATTCGATCCTGCTGCACGTATTATTAAATACATTCGAATCCTAAATCAAATTAAACCTATAAACCTCCTGATGACTAACATTTAAAATTTCCCAGCAGCATAATAGGACGAATACGGACACATAATCATATACAACATTTACCCCTGCAAGTAGCACCTACTGCAAGTGTCAAGCCAGTCGCATATTTTTTTATTATTACAAAAACATATTTAACTTTGCATTTTTTACGTGCTAAATCTGCTGGTACCCTTAATCACATAAATCCTGACTGCCTGCTTATTGTTAATAGAATTAACTATCTATTTCATTATTTAATTGGACCTAGACTATTGTTTTACCTTATTAAATTAAATGAACCGAGTTAATAATAATTCGAATTAATATTTACGGTACCGGTTAATCAACCGGAAGCTTTCTTGCAGGGACCATTAACACATGACTATAAACACTATATAGACTATAAATATATAGACTATGCCTATACATGTACTATATCTACTACATATACATGAACATATTCAAATCTAAACATTAACAATCACAAAAGCACCAACACCACATATAGCAATGGCTTGGAACAAACACAATGTTTTTAACTATGTGCTTAATACATTTTTTTTAGAATATATATGATAGGTATCAAGTGTATACTTGAAATTTTTCGCATATGCTACCTATTATTCTTTAAAAATACTAATTCTTCTCTATATCTACTACATATACATGAACATATTCAAATCTAAACATTAACAATCACAAAAGCACCAACACCACATATAGCAATGGCTTGGAACAAACACAATGTTTTTAACTATGTGCTTAATACATTTTTTTTAGAATATATATGATAGGTATCAAGTGTATACTTGAAATTTTTCGCATATGCTACCTATTATTCTTTAAAAATACTAATTCTTCTCCCTTTCGGGATGTGTTTGTTCCCAGTTATCAATGTAACCATTAAGTTCTAAAAATCTTACAAATGTTACTGCAATTCTAGCCGGATTTTCATTCTCCTCTTGAGTTTTCAGCATATCGCCCTTCGCCTAAAAAAAATATAAAAACTTTTAAGTACATGGCCTATTCCTACTAGTTTAAACTTTTAAAAAAATAGCTGACATCAATTTTCTGATTAAATAGATCGACTATTTTGAAATACATAATATATCAGTTTTTACACACCTTAATTGTTGCAGACGGAGTTGCAGTTTTATGTTGAATAGTACTCGGCAGCACTGTGTTTGTAGAATCCTAAGCACATAGTAAATCAGTAATAAGTAATGGATATACGCTAAATACTTTACCATTATAGGATGAACATTACGTTTTGCGTCAGCATAACCAGCAGTTGTCGAGCCACCTGCCGTTTCGCCAAGGTAATCCATCGAATATATCTGTGATAACCGTGAAAGTTAATTAAATTGTTTTATGGAGTTTCATGTATTTACCATCCTTTCAGATGAAAGAAAACCTTCCTCAACGGAAACCGATGGCATCAACACTACAGGACTGCTAACCACGATACCTTGTAAAATCTGTGAAGGTGACTAGGTAAAATCAAAATATTTTCAAGTATCTAACGTGCAGTTGAATATTTACTCACTCTTGAGGAAGAATTCTGTGAAGAAACTGTAGGTATTGCATTTTGTGATACCCTCTTGGTCATTTCATTAGTCTAAAAATAAATTGATGAATTAGAAAATTTGTAAGTCGGCTTATATTTCAGAAAAATGTGTATTTTAACTGTTTATTTGTCTATACTTACGCTATTAATACAGCGCAATAATTTTTTACTAAGGCTTAAGTTGAAAATAGTAATAATCTAAGTTTTACAACCATGTTAAATTAAATCAAAATTATATTAAACCATTGAAAATAAACAATCACTTACCACTAATGTCGAAGACATGTCGAAGACATTTAATTTTACATTGTTGGGCTCGTCAATTTCGCTTACATCTCGGTACACGTTGTTTCCAGAAAGCTATGATAAGGGAAATGTGGAAGTTGTTAACTAATTATACTATCAGGAAATGCAAAATGTACTCACGTCTTTAACATAATATGAAGTGTTCGGCATCACTGTACTGGTGGGAACCTGCACAGCAATTATATTAGTCACGAAATGTGCAAACAACATATATAGAATATTTTACCAATATTGGACAGAATCTCTGCATTGCATCAATTTCTCCAACAAGCTCTGCTCGGTACGACGTTTTACCAAGGAAAACTTCCGGTGATGTCTACAATTGTAGTGAATGAATATTGACTTAGCATTTAATTCTTTAGTGATTGAACATAGTAAGAATGTAAAAGCATTTGAAAATACTTTAATGGTTGGAATTTGAGTAATATTATTTTTTAACTAATTACGTACTAAACTAAATTTTACGATGTCTTTTAAATTGCGATTTGATCCGAAGATGATTTGTTCAGGTTTCCAATGCGAATTTAATTAAAGATACTTCAAAATACTACGATATATATATGTAATGTACTTTCTTTCTTTCTTTCTTGATTTTTTCAATAATATTATTTTTTTTCTTTCTAAAACATATTTTTATTGGTAATACAAATAACATATTCATAATTATGTTCGGTTTAACATTTCCCAACAAAATCAACTATAACGTTTTTTGATTTTTTCAGGTACAAATTAAGTTTGGATCAAATCCTGTTTTTATACTCGTGCGATTTGATCCAAAACACAATCTATCGAAAAATATATTGTGAATGTTTTATTTTTTTAATCAAATAACTGGTTGGACAGTTAAGACAGCTAAGTGCTACTTCAGCCAAATTTTAAGATTATTCTTTTAGACAGCTAAAATTTTGTTTGGATGGGAAATTAGTGTCGGCTTTAAATAATGGACATCATGTGCATTCTTACCATCTTTTCAGACGAAGGAAAACCTTCCTTAGTTACAGTCGGTGAAAAAGAGCTTGATGGCAAACCAATTACGTCATCCTCAAAATTCTGCAATATTATTTTATGATAATAAAAATTTTTTTTTTTAATTATATTTCTTACAGTCGTTTGCTGAGCGCTATCAGAATTTATTTTTAAAATGGGGACTGCATCCTCACTGAGCATTGTACAAGTCGATGTCCGAACCAAATTATGACAAGGAAAATGTTCAGAGCAAATAAGGCTCGACTTTATGATGGTCTCCTGTGTCAACCCTAAGAAGCTCATCCACAGTGATCATCTTAACTCGTCCCGAGGAAATCTGTAAAAGTATTGGAAAAGTTTCATATGAAGAAATTATTTATGTTCAAAAATTAAGACTTATAAATAACACATTATTATGAAATATAAAGGGTTGATTTCAATTACATCCCACGCAAATTGGTGGATAAAAATTGAGGAAAAGATAGATAATTTGATTTCATTACTATTAATATATTTTTAATATGAGTAAAATCAACATTTCGTTGGTTCGGATTTGCTTGTATCACATTTCTACTCTTCCTTTCTTCCGATAAATGAATTCATGCTTCTAACGTTTAGCTGAATTAATGGTAGCCATTACCCTGCCATTCAATAAGTCATTTTATTAACCAATATTATAACAGTTAACAATGTAAATTTTCCCAAAAACTGTAATATCTTTTTTGAAAAGTGTACATTACTGTTGATCGAGGAATTTTTTTCAATGAATTTTACCCAGTTCGTTCGACATATTTTTTGTTCACCAAAATCATATTTGTGGCCCCCATGAATCAATTTCCAAGCCTACTTCATTGGCGTTTCCACAATGTTGAAATTCGATCGAAACTGTCAGGTACCCAGGTGTCAAATACGCGCGCCAGTAGACGAGCACATGAGTTTGCATCCGACAATTGCACCAAAATCAGTCTTTCGCCCATATCAAGTACCCAAATTTACATCATTTCGCTTCGAGGCTTTAAATTAATGTGAATGATAAGTACTTACCCGTGGAAAGATATTCCGGGCGGGCGAGAGCGCGTATTGTTCGAACAGCACTTCACTTCACACTTCATTGTCAGTCTTTTTATTGCAATTATGCAAGTCACAATCACTTTTCGCCTTATCTTACACTTATTGTCTTTTTCTGCACTTCTTAGCACTCGCGTCGTTAAATTTGTTTTTAAAAAAACAGATTGTTCAATTAGATTTCGGTTCAAATTCACTAGCATACTCAAAAAATTTTTCGTTTGTTTGTGATTTGATTTGAAATTGACTTCTGGGTACTTGACAGCACCCCCGAAAGCTCGAGAGATGAAGGCAAGGGGGAGAGGTAGCTTGCAAAAGAAAGAGTAAACGCTCGAGACACACACCTACAGGCGTTTACACGGATACCGCCACTCTAAAGTCTTATACCTCTATTTGTATGACTATTTATCCTGGTCACAGCGTAAGGAGTTAGTTCCTAACCAGCGTGCGGACTCCGTATATGTATACGGCCCAAAATTTCCAGTGATCTAACCTGAGATTGTATTGTTAGTCAGTCTGGAAAGTTGGAAGAAATCGTATGGAACAGAAAGAAATGCAATATACGATTCGACAACTACATACTCAGGCTAGATTTTCCGCTGCTCACATACGGCTCCCTCTCGCAAAAAATACTAGCACACTCTCAGGTTGCTTTGACAGATAATGCATTGCGTAAATGGAGGCTCCATTTGAAGGTCAAAGTGTTTTTTCTGGAAAAGGGAAGGAGTTCACCCACTTATCATTCTATACACTTTGTCCTGGTTGCCAAGGTGACATGGAAAATTTTTGAAAATTCCAACTATTCCAGTTGATATGACTTTTCAAAATACGTTCCACAGAGAGCACGAGTACGAAATCCACTGAATTCGCAAGTGTTTGTACTCTGGATGTTGTTGTTGTTTCGTGTGCAAATCGATATCCTGCACTACTCTGGATGTATAATAAAACGCGCCTAATATGTAAACACATACAAATGTCATTAGGTCTGTTCCCGTACTACGGTTAATTACGATTAATTGCAATGAAGCTGTTCCCGTACTCCGTTTTACTGAAAACTGAAAATTTCCCCTCTTTAAGTAAATTTCAGTAGGGTCTGAGCATGGCCTTCATATAAAAGGCCTATCGCGACTTGCAATCTGACAGGTATTAAGCTACTTTTTAAAATGGTGTAGTCCTCTCGTTATTAAGATTTATTGGGAATTGCACAATGACAATTGTTTGACATTTCTCTGACAATTCGTAATGTGAATGGTGCTGCTCGGTTGAATCAGGAAATAGAGTCTATTTTCCTATTATCCGGAGACTGGTTTAGAAGTTTTTGTCGCGTAAAAGATATTTCGGATAAGTGTCGTGAAAGTGATGTGTTTATTGTGATGTATACGCGAGAACTTTGCAATTTGGAATACCTACCACCTACTCTCGGCAATGTGAATTATAAACAATTGCCGATTGTGGTTGGTAGGATTTATTCCACTTTAAAAATCATCAAATTTTGATAATCTGCGAATTCTTCTATACAAACGATATTTCGGATAAGTGTCCCGATGAATTGAGGTCTGATGTTAAAGGCTTTTTATATCTAAATTGCTTGTGAAAGATCCCAAAAAAACATTGATTGACATGACATATGAGTTTCCTCATATCTCCTGTAGGTGGATCTCGTGAATTTCTTTATAACCATAAAAAAACATCACTGTGCGGACTGGTTGGGAAAAGTAGCTTAGGTCCGCCATCTTGTACGTTAATTGCTTTTGCGATAGGCCTTTTATATGAAGGCCATGGTCTGAGCTACTGAAAAATACTGAAAACTGTCAAACGGAGCAAATATTTTCAAATGTGCGCGGCAAGCAACATATTTTTTGCGTAATGTTGCTATGAAGGTCGAATATTTTTGTGGCGATAATTTATTTCCGCTAATAGGCCGTTCACACTACACTCTAAATCAAGTAGATTTAGAAGCTGTCAAAGTTAATCAGGTAAGCGTTCACACTACCCGAAGTGATTTAGAATGAGGAGATTTAGAGAGAGAAATGTCATTCGAATTTATGTGTACAATTTTTTTTGCGTGAAAGTTGTTGAAAATGGTGCAGCAACATGCAAAAACATTTTCTTTTCACTTTGTACAACTCACATTTTCCTTTTTTGTTCAATTTTTGCTATTTTAGGACGAAATTCGAATGACATTTCATTCAAATCTACTCTCGCTCTCACGAATGGAATCCACCACGCTCTGAGAAAAATTCACCAGGGACAAAATTCACAATAGTACCTGATTTGTACTTGATTAACTCTAAATCTACTTGATTAACTCTGTCAGACGCCGAAAAAAATGTATGGGTAATCAGGTAGATTTAAGTTGATTTAGCTCTAAAGCGATCAGCTGATCGAAATCGCCTGATTTAGAGTGTAGTGTGAACGGCATATAAGGATGACTTTATAATCACTATTGTTCTCCCAAAAACCGAAAACTGACACTTTCGGTTGTCAATTTTCAGGAAATACAATGAGAGCGTTCCCGTACTTTTCATGAAATTTCCCACTACATGATTCAGGAAAATTCAGTAAAATTCAGTTACTGAAAGTACGGGAACAGACCTATTACATATTAAAAATATTCACTTTGTGATTTTAGCGCCATTTTACGAAAGTGGTGAGCACTTAAATTAGCAATAGACTTAACTTAGCGAAGACAAGAACCAATACAATTAATATTAAAAACAACATAAAAAACCCAATCCATACATATTTTTCACTTACTAATTTAACGAACGTGTTACTATTTAAGATCGGACATGAGACAATAAAGTTAGTCTGTCTTGGAACGCCAGCCCAGTTCGGCGACCATGCAGACTGGACTAAATCAATAAGCCTAGTCTTTTTGTTAATTCGATGGCACTATTTTTTGTAGTCTTGCTAAGCGGCGGCATAGTTCGCCACGCAAGATATACAAACATAGTGACCCATATTATAAAAGCCAATTATAATATAACATGGCATTTATAATATTACATGGCGATCTTCAAAACTACGATCCTGTGAATCGAGATCTAGCCGCTTAGGACCTTGTGAATCACGGCTCTACATTTTCGGAGCGCCTGCTAAATTGGAGCCCGACAAAAATTTTCCAAGTGTATATTATTGGATAGACGACCCTGTTAATTTCGAGCGATGCAAAATTCAACTACTGAGACGACATGGAATCTTGGACGACTGCAGAAACTAAAAACATCAATGAAAAATTGGTTTAAAATTATCTATAAACATTAACTGAAGCAACTTCCTGCGAATTTCGGAACCTACAGATATTGGAACCAACGTATTTCGGATATTACGAGCTTCGAATAATGAAAATTTTAAATCTGATAAGCTTCGAACATAAAGAAGAACTGTAAGTTAAAGAACTGTAAGTTAAAGTAACAAATAATATATTTTCAATAGAAAGCAAATTTAATGAAATTAAACAGATTTTACGAACATAATAAAATGGCTTCTCGTGGACAAAAAAAAAGAATTTAAATTAGTTGGCAAAAAGCATAATAGAGGTACTAAGAAAAGTACATATGGTCTTTGGTATGAGAAACAAGTATGTGAGGAAGTAAAATATATATTTTTTTAAAAAATGAGTCTAAGCATCACACCTCGAGAGGAAAAATATTTCTAATCAAAATATGAAACAAACAAGTAATTTTTTTCTGAAAATTTAGTTAAAACAGATAGCAAGATGAGTGACTTCAATATTGAGATAGCATTAGAATGCATACCAATTTTTACTGGCAATCCTAAAGAACTTCAAGCATTCCTAACAATAGCTAATTTAATATATGGGAACCTTAATGAAGACGGAAAGAACAAATTACTGAAATTTACTAAAAATGTAAAATTAGCAACAGTTGTCAAAACACAACTTTCGTCATTGGACATAAATAACTACGTGGAACTAGAAAAAGCTCTGATAAATAGATATAAAGTAAAGAAAAGCCAACAACAAATTCACACACAACTATCCCAATTACGCCAGCGCGGAACAGTTGAGAAGTATGGCGATAAACTATCTGAGCTCATGAACGAATTGAGTGATATACAAATTAATAGCTTAGGTCAGAACCCATCTTCAGCAGAGAAAGTAGTAATACGAAAGTCAAATGACTCGTACGCACTTACAATTTTTAAAAATGGTTTAGACGAATCACTCAAACCTACAATTTTCGCTGCACAGCCCAAAACATTTGCAGAAGCAATTCAAATAGCGGTTGAATTAGAATCAAGCATAAATATAACAGAAAATATTATGCAAGTAAATAAAAGAAACAATATACATCAAAAATTGAATAATATTTATAGAAACTGCCCAAGCAATAACAACAATCAAAGAAACTACTATAGCACAAATAGGAACCATAATAACTATAGTCAACACCAAAGCAATAATTATAGAAATCACAACAGAAATAATTGAAAAAACTATAATTCCAGAAACAATATAGGAAACCAAAACAATAATTACAGAAATTATTATAAAAACAACAATAATCCTGAAAGAATTGGGAAAAATACTAGAAACCAGAGAAATGAAAATACTTATAACGAAATCACGCCTGAAACTTAAATAAACTATTCAATAATCCCAGAACAGAGCGTAAAACACATCGAAGTATTAAATACAAATAAAGAAGATGAATTGATCGATATTATTAAGACTGAAACTGAATCATTAAATGAAAACCGACCGATTGAAATCGAAAGTCCAACAAACGAAATTAAAGATTCAGTGCAAAACATTGACATGAATCACCTGCGTTCAGAGCCATTAGAATATACTAAACGAACACGGAAAAATTACATCAATGAAAAAAAAGTATTACCATGTACAAGACATATAATCAAAAACAAAGAAAATATCGAGCAGAACAAAAATAAAAACAAATCCGAAAAAGCGCAAAAACCAAACCACAATGTAAAACATAAGAAAGCTGATTTATGTAACAGCAACTCTACGAAAGATGTAAAAAGATTGATAACACCAAATTACAATATGAAGCCTAAAGAAGCCTTCCTTTGCAAAAGCAACTCGATCGTTGCTACAAAAAATTTGATAAAGTCAAAATCCGATATCAAGAATATTCGAAGAATGATAATGAAAAATAATAAAATTACAGTTGGATGCAGTGATAATCTATCAAAATTAGTTTTGCCATTGGAGAAGCTGACATCACAAACAACTGAAAAGAATATATCAAATGTGTGCCGAAATGAGAGCCACAAAATTCCAAACACAACTTATATAAAGAAATTCAAAAACATGTTTAATAGAATGCTACAAAAAATTCCAATGCAAAATGATCCGATGAAAATAATCATCTACAAAGCACCTAAGAGAATAATTGAAAGCTTAATTCAATTCAATTACATTAATGAACGACAAATCAATCAAACACGTTGGAAATTTATTTCGTCAACTTTATTTTTGCAAAAATTATTTGTGGACGGAATAATAGGTATATTAAAAATATCACTAAAATGGCCGCCGGCGCCAAAGGGTTAAAGATAATTCACATTTAGTGAAACCTGGACCTATTCTGCATATACACCAATGTATCCTGAAAGTTTCAGTTCAATCAGATGGCGGGTTCCCGAGATTATCTCACTGAAATTTTTTGATGATATATATATATATATATATATATATATATATATATATATATATATATATATATATATATATATATATATATATATATATATATATATATATATATATATATATATATGGAAATATGAATTTTTGGCCGAATCGATTTTAATAGTAATGTTCTTCGAACATTAGTAAAAAGCCTGTCTTCGTCGTCGACGGTCTCCAGTTTTTCATTAAATTTTTGAAGAGTTTGCAGGAAGGCAGACTCAATATCAATTTTTCTTTTACGCTTCCTATTTGTATGAATTGTTTGTTCTGCATCCACCATGCAGCTGTCTGAAATTTCGGCAGCAACTTCATCGGGGCTTGTGGTAACCGAGGACAATGGCGGTTCTGATTGGGGCTCACTTGGCGAGTAATAGTTTTTTATAACACTGAAACGAGCTACGAAATTGATTATTGTATTGGTTGCTTCAATTGTTTAAAATTACCGTTTCGGTTCGACGATGTCTTCTAAAAAAGAAAGCATCGGCATCATCGGCCAGGAAGGCACATACTTTGTTGACGACTCTGATGGCTGCTCGAATTTATGTTTCTTGCCCACATATTTGTCGCGCAGCCGCCTCCACTTCTTCTTCGCTGAAAAGAAAGTATTTTAAATTTTAACCTTTGCTGAAAGTGTAAACTTACCGTCATTTCCCATTTTCTTGGACAAATCACGCCAGATTCGCTCCTTCTGAACGTGGTTCATATAGTCCCAATGTTTTTTATCGTAGAGCTCGGGATAATTCTTAACTTCCTCGATGAAGATTTCGTCTGCCATGGTCGAACAAAAAATTATTACTAATAAATGACGGGATAAATATTGTCATTTTTAAACCTCTCCTAAAATACCATTCAAGAATTTTATTTGAATATATTTGTGTGTTTATTGAAAAATAACTATGTGTGTGAAGTTGTAAACTGCTCATTAAAACAGGTAAAAGGATTTAGTAGAAACAAATGCAATTAAGATACGACGGATACATGTTTACACGTTCGCATTCAAAATGCACCTTTTCTGCCTATGCCCAATAATTAAACCTTAATCAACCCTACCTTTATTCCATTCATGGAAATCGCGTAGCTAAACGTATGATAAAAACAATTCTTCATAGTAATTTCACAGTATGTATTGCACATTCAGAAATTTGTTATATACTCCAAACAAATTATTTTGGCAGTCCTAGGTAGACACTGGTATTTCACCAGAATATTGCTAAATTTTTATTTATTAGGAAATTTTCATCCATTAGGGAAAAAAGATATGGCTTTCAAAATTAATATCATGGTTGCATATTCTAACTGATTAAGTAAGGTATAATAACGTAAACGCTTTTTTACATTTCTACTCGGGTGTTTGGTTTCGGAATCAATCAAACTTTCGAACTATAATAAATTACAGCTACTATTATTTTTGTCACGCTATTTTCAAGTATGCTATATTTGGAAAATTCTCAATTATTTTTTAAGCGCAACAGTTGCGAAGATAAATGAAAGAGAAACTAATTTAGTGCAGACATCAATTTAATCGGTTAAACAAATATTGACTGTTTTTTGAACCATCAATAAATTGACATTATTTCATCAGTAAGATTTATAACTATAAAGTACGCTAAGTAACAAGTTCTACAGCATCAACATTCGCTTAATTAAATATTTCAGGAAAATGATTTATCTATTCCACAAAACATTTTGAAAATATATGCACCTTGAAAAATTCTTAGCTGACAGAATGCCTTGCAAAACACTCACCACTCATTCTAAACTCACCTTTCTCTCTCTGGATGCGTCCGAAGATGAAATTTGATCATCTCTTGCGCTCCGTTCCATCGGACGCACCGGTTAGATAACTATCGCTCCGTCTTCCAATCCAAAGTATATGGAAACTGTGAAATTCAACTCAGTCGGAGCGGACGCGACGCAGGTTCGCTAAATGCCTGATGCCTGAATTACAGTCGACGCAGCGAGGCGCAGCGATCAGTGACCAAGCGCAGCCAACGAAATCGCCTGGTTACACTGAAACGTGACTAAGTGTCAGTGAAATAGAAGAATTTTCAGTTGATGTTTGAATTTCACAGCGACATCTCTGTATCCGCCTGTAGCCTTCTCATGAATAATCGGACGCTCCTTCATTTGGACTATCAGCATCTCTATTGTCACCTCGTTATCCAACACTGCATCTTTAATTGACTGCATTTTGAAATAATGCTATGTATTTTTTGATTTATTCGAGGGTGTTCTTTTCTATGCACTGTAAATGAGTTTAATTCTAACGTAAACTCAACCTTATATTTATGCCGAATGCTTTAAAAGTTTATTTTACTACTTGCCTTTTACCATAGTCACCTTTGAAATCTTACTTGGCTCTTAAACATTTTCCAATGTTATTTAAATTAAACATCCGTTTGTTATACTATTAGTATAATATTTCACTGATGGGCTTTGAGGAGAAAGCCAAATAGCCCTCGTTATAAATATGTAAGTAAATTTGACTAGATCTGGCTTGTAGGAGAAAAAAACTGGTCTTTAAACCATAATTAAATTAAAAGTAATCCAACGACAACCCTCGTACGGGTCTAGGAGTTGAAGCTGGTGAGGAGCTTCTTTACAATTTTTTCAATCAATGTGAATACGAGTGTGGAATTCAACGACTCACTTTACCCCTGATTTTTAACCACGTACCTAATCAGAGCTAGGTGAACTCAAAGCTTGATTCGCGGGCCTTCGTCCGAACTTGGATTCAAATCAGGGATCCCACAAGCAAGAAGTCAGTAATCTACCAACTAGACTACTCAAGTATTTTAAATTACTATAATCAATGTGCTATTAATTATCTTTCAAATTTGCTCTTAAATATCTTTTTATTTTACTTTTAACTATCTAAGCTATTACCAATAAAAATTGTTTTCGAATTCCTCAAAAAATTAATAATATGAAATCAATTCTATTTACATTTTCGCATTCATTTCAAATCCCGCGCGTTTCTCAAGTAATTACAGTACGCTGCCGAGCCTGAATTCCTGTCCCCCTTTAAAATGCATGGGAAAAGAGTGACGGAATTCCGCACCTGAATTTTTTTTCAGGTCACTTGAGAAAATCGGTACGCTGCCCGTCCTGAAACGTTGCCTGAAAAGTGTCAGAATTTCAGTGTTGCTCTTCGCTCGTAGGTGGCTCTGCAGCACAAGTGGAGAGTTTTTTCAGGCACGAGGTGCCTGAATTAAATGGTCTGCTATTTATTTGGCCACGGAAAGCAATCATTTCGGCCATTTTGACCGCGCGTCAAATTTGAATTTTGTTTGAAAATTTGAAATTTGATGTACGTCGGAACTTTCTGTCTTCTAATTTTATGCGTAGGATAGTTCGTGCAGAACTTGAAGCAATGATTTTCCAGCACATTTGGTTTTTTTGGCAGATACGTTTGCTAGGAAGCACTTTAATTAGCTGGTTGGTTAATTGAATTAGTGCGACGTTATAAAAGATCTGTTCGCGTACTTCAGCAAACTGCAGCAGTAACATAATTTGGCAGCTGGCTTCTTTTTGCTGCAAAATTTGGCTTGAAGCAATTATGCGAATCTATTTGAATATATTATAATAGATTCAGGTACGCGAACAGACCTAAAGTTTTCAACACCGCATGTGTACGCGATATGAAATGCATGGATGGAAATTATGTATTCGTGTGAAGGAAATATATATCAAATAAACAATTATTAAATAGATTACATAATTGTTTTAATTCGAAAAACTACGCCTATTTTCATTCAGTCTAATTGAATTTAAAGTGAAAGTAGTTTTTAAAATTTGCTACTAGAACTTGGTTTCTTTCATAAACTTTGGTTTGGTTCATAATATAGCAGTATGATGAGCCAGCAAACCTGAATGAATTTAAAACTGAAGAGCTGAAAGAAGCATTGATGGAATAGTAACATAGTATTTCACATACAGTTGGTAGATTGTAAAGGTTATTTTCAAAGAAAGCTAATTTCTAAATCCCATGCCGCCAAAGTTGAGAGCAATTAACTGTCACTTTGTAATATTCTACACTTCTCTACACGAAAATTTTTCCGTGTAGAAATAAATAGCACAACCGAGTGTCCGGAATTCAGGCTCGCCAGCGTACTAACCTTTAGCAAGAGAAGTACAGTGCATCGTTTGCATACAGCGACGAGCCGCCTCTGATTGATGTCCACTAGTTATCTTAAGTTCATTTTAAAATGTTTGCTGAAATAAATATGTACATCAATAATAACACAATTCGTTCGGCAGCATTTTAATTGCAAATTGCAAGCAGATTGTGTATAAGAGTTACTTAAGTATTATTTAGAGGATCGCACAGCTATTACAAGTCTAAAATCTTTTCAAGAGAAAAATTTTTAATTGTCGCACATTAACTGCTGGATGCATCTACAAGTAATCAGAATTTCCCTTACGTATTTTTGTAAATATAGATTTCCAAACCACTGGCAACTACAGACTGAGGTTACGGGTAATTCATAGTATACAGGAAAGTTGTGTCAGGATTTTTCAAACCAAAATTTTGTTAAGATCACATTGAGTTTTTATTACAATCTTCGGGATGTTTTAAATAAAGAGGTACATACAGTTTTTAAGGCTAGTATCACACTAAAGGATAAAAATATAAAACTTATATTTCTTAGGCATCCTTACGCATAGTGCAAAACATAGCACTACACTGAACAATATTAATTTCGATGCTTCCAGAGCTTAAGGCATACCTAGCAAGGTTTTCATTTAATCCAGAATGAAAAACTACTGTTTATCTTCCAATATATTTTCTTATGCATCGTCGTCTTCCTCTACAGATTGAACATGTATTTTCAAAAACTTTTCGTTGTCTTTGTAGATGGTAGTCTGAAATGTGAATGGAAAATGAGTTAAACAGCATTCAAATCTCTTCAAAATCTCCGCTTAACTTACCTCCATCATGTCAAGCAGTTCATCATCCACGCAGCCTTCATCCAAGTACACATTCAATTGGACTGTATTTTTCATCTTTAAGATAACGTAAATCGATGCCATCAAGTTCACATCTAGTGGATAAATTGGTCCGATTTGAAGCTTTTCCAGGCACCGTAGTTTTATCAACTGCAGAATAGCATTGTTAGTCAACCATTGATAGTTCGTAAAAACTATTATTCTTAAATCCCCCACACTACGACAATTTTCCGTAAAATTTTTCAAACATTCATCGTTATCAATGAAATTCAAATTTGGCAGTGTTAACTTCTTCAAATTTCGAAATTTTGATATTTTGCTCAAAATATCTTGTGCTGCTTCTGTTTCGTAGCAAAAATTACTAGCAATATCCAGAGTGTGAAGGTCCTCGCTATGATGCAGTATCAGTTCATGAAGCAGTCGAAGAAGCTTGTCTAGTCGTTTCGTGCATTCACAGATTTCCAACTTTCGCAAACTTTTTAATTTGCCAACTGTTTCAATGCTGTCTCCCTCGTAGTTATTGCTTATGACTAGATCTTCTAGATATTCTTGTGTCTCGTATAAAACTCGGAGCGCTTCGTCATTCAACAATCGGCAGCCAGCTATGTTTAATTTCCGTAATCGAACTACACGACAAAACTCTATGAAATATGCGGGGTTTATCGACTCGCAACATTCTAAACTGAGCTCGGTCAGATTTGTCAGGTTCGATAAATACTTCCCGCTGATATCATTATCCAGCATCTCCAGACATTTCAAATTTCGTGCATTCTCGAGCAATTCATTCAAACTATCGTCCAGTTGAGCTGATACCTTCTGATAAACTGCAACTTTCTGCAATGTTCTAGCAGAAGATTCGAAGATTCGTTTGTAGGTGGAGAAGTCCGGGTTCCATGGATAGTATATCCCAATTTCTTCGATATTGTGGCAGTACGTATAAAGCAAGTGAAAATATTCGTTGCAAAGATTTTCATCGAGTGAATCAGGCCAGGGACCAACACGTCGAATATATTCACCAAAACGACGAAGCAATTCTTCGACTTCACTAAGGGTAAAGTTCTGTGCCAGGTCGTCCATTCGCAGTTCGTATTGTTGAATATAATGACAAACAGCGATACTGAATATTTCGCTGGCACATGCCAATCGAAGTCTTTGGATCGGGTCCAGGAAGGAACATATATGTATAAGACAATCGCTATTTAAGTCGATGAGCTTTTTCGTGGTTCTTTCCAGTGAATTTCGAGAATTCATGGCGGATAGCTAAAAGAATGAAATTTTAATAGAATTGTTAAATAAGTTCAAGTACATTGGAACATACATTATTGAGATAAACATTTGAAAACTTCTTAAACGTGAATTTCTTAAGATGTAATGGAAATCAACTAAATTCCACATTACACCAAATACATTAGAAAACTATACACACATTTCATTTAAATAACTACACAGGGGAAGCAAATTTTCGTGCTTTGAAATTACATCCTCCGATTTCTAATTTGATCTTTTTTTTACAAAAATATTGACATGTGAAAGCTTATTATGAACACTAAATTTATGTGCGCAGTGAATGAGTGCACAAAGATACATAATAAATATTTTCAATTTAATACAACTTGTTATGTAGTTAACCTATAAACTGTCTGAATTCGTCAGTCGTACAAATACTTATTCTTCTATACTTAATGATTCTACATTACACATTCTGTATTTTTTGCAATTCACATGACTGAAATTTTAAATTTTTTTATAATCATATAATATTTTTAATCCTGCTTATTTTTGAATGATAAGAGGATAAGGAACCAAATAGCCTAGATAAAAAGACCGTACCTGCGAGTTGCTGTAGTTGATATGTGATAAGTAGAAATTGACAAAAAATCTAATAATCTTTTAAGTGGTTAGTCCACTGTTAAACTGCTCAAAATGAACCTTTTTTTTAAACAGCTACCAAAAGAAAACTATTCAAGATATCGATTTGAAATTTTACATAAATCTTTATTGAAGTTCAAAGTTAACATTTTCATTGGAAAACATTATTAGAAAACAAAATGGCGACCACCCCAATGGATCGCCCCAGCACCGCCGAAAAAAAAAGCAAATTGCGCCTCGTAAATTCCTGGACAAAATAAGCATCTGTGAACAAATTACCAAAAATATTTCATTAGTTTTGAATATAAAGGACTGCACGGGCCTATATTGAGAGCCCTTAAGAGGTTAAAAAAAAATTTGTATACTTTTGAACATTGATTATCAAGTTTGTCGCGTTTTTTCAATCAAAAAAATGTTTCCCAAATCGTCAAAAATTTTGTTTTTGCTCTAAATTTAGGCCCGTGCAGTCCTTTATACTCAAAACTAATGAAATATTTTTGGTAATTTGTTCACAGATGTTTATTTTGTCCAGGAATTTACGAGGCGCAATTTGCTTTTTTTTCGGCGGTGCTGCGGCGATCCATTGGGGCGGTCGCCAATTTGTTTTCTAATAATTATTTCCAATGAAAATGTTAATTTTAAACTTCAATAAAGATGTATGTAAAATTTCATATCGATATCTTGAATAGTTTTCTTTTGGTAGCTGTTTAAAAAAAAAGTTCATTTTGAGCAGTTTAACAGTGGACTAACCACTTAAGACCACAACGGAATTAAGTATATTTTAGTCTGATTGCTCCACATTGGTATACGCTTTGAGTATAGACCCAGTAGGACCACAAGCATCGACGAATTTTACCATGCAATCTTTCACTAGTGTCTATGAATTCCAAAATAATGGATTACAATGTAATGTGTAAGTAATGCAATAAAGAATCATTGTGGTACAGAAATCCATGTGGGTTATCTACTAATTACTTTACTGCACAAAGTAATGCACAGTGAAGAGAAGAGTAATGTAGATAGATATATGTACATACTGGAATGATGCGAGCTCAAACGTGTTTCGGTTTAATTGTTTAATGCGTTTCCTTTGCTTGGTGTTTTTTGTAGGTTATGCGTTTTGAGCCATTCATAAGTAATTTACCTGCGAGTGAAGTGCTAAAATATGTTAAGTTTTTTGAAAAGTTGTGAAATAGTGCTCTGGATTTTTATTTACAGTGGTGAGTTCAAGAATAATAACATTAAAATGAGAATTTTTTATATTAACACAAAAAAGCGATGTGTTCCTATTGTATTACCCGCCGTTATTTAAAACGTTTAGTGAAACGTGAACAGGATCGATTGTTAAGCATAGTACTGAGCTCGATTTCACGTGAAATTTTGACATGTCTCCATTATCTGGGGTGTGTTCAATGTGCATGCTATAGCTGCTCCAAAAGCATAGCATAGCATCACTTTAGCAAGTGTCAAAATTTGCAGTAGCTAGGTGAAGCAGCTATGGATATTGGACAGCCAAGAGCTGCTACGAAGGTCAGCCTTTACACAGGAAATTCAAAAATAATTTTGTTTCAATTTATTTATTGTAATTTTTGCATTTTCGTGGATCAGTTCAATACTTCCATTGCACTTTGGAAACTGTATGAAATTTAGGAGTTTTCAACATAGTTTTCAACATAGCAACAGAGTTTTCAATGTACAAGCATGGCCGTGTACAAGCCAACTTAAAATTCGAGTTGAGTTTAAGTGTCTAAAAGCCCGTATTTAATTTATGCTGTCACTATTTTCAAATTTATTCCTCATCTCCTATGTCACAAAAGCGCAAGAACTTCTTTTCATTTCAATTTCCAATTGAAAATGACGTTTAAACTGCATGTCAGCTGTGTACGCACGGCCATTTTACCTTAGCTACTTTCTAGCTATCCTCCAGACTACGAGCAGCGAATAGCTGCTACCTTAAGCATAGTACTGAGTTCGATTTCACGTGAAATTTTCATACAAAATTTCACGTGAAATCTGTTTCGGCGAAAATTTAGCTTGAAAATAAGCAAGTTTGGTACTGTGTTCTTAGCATGAAAAGTTGCTTTGAAGTTGCTTTCGCTTCGAAAACATAGATGGCACTAAAACATGTTGTCAATCATTTCACGCAAATTTAGTTTGTGCAGTTCATTCTTTCGAGCTAAAAAGTGACATTTAGTGTTTGAATTTGAAAATTGAGCAGTGCAAATGACTTTCCAATAAGAAAATCGATCGAAAATTGAAATTCTTGACATTTTATCCGTCAAGAATGAGCAGTGTCTCTGCTTTTCTCTGTTGTCAAAATTTTCGCTCGAAAGAATGGTCAGATAATGGGGAAATGTCAAAATTTCACGTGAACTCGAACTCAGTACCAGCCTTTAGCGGCTATTCCGGAATCTTGGACAACCCGACTGTCAAATAGCAAGCATCAGAAAGTAGCTATTTCGTGACATTGGACAGCCAGAGCTGCTAAATTAGCAGCTAATAGCAGCTATAGCATACACATTGAACACACCCCTGGTCATTCTTTAGCAGAGACAATGCTCGGTAAAACTGGACTTGATGCCCCACACAGCTGTTACATGAATTTTGCCGATAGATGTCGGGCTAATATGTTTGTGTTTTTGTGGTTGTGCGTTTGCTTTTGGGGCTTCTTTTCTTTCTTTTTTTCTTCTTCTTAATTGTTTTATCTTCTTTTTTATTTTTATGTATAATTTTGTCTGTTTTTCTTCATTTATTCAGCCCTTCTACCACCTTTTCGCCCTCTGGTGGTAGGATTTTCCGGGTGTGGGGCATCAAGTCCAGTTTACCCCAATGCTCATGCTAAAAGCAGAGACAATGCTCATTTCTGACGGATAAAATGTCGAGAATTTCACTTTTCGACCGATTTTCTTATTGGAAAGGCATTTGCACTGCTCCATTTTCAAATTGAAACACCAAATGTCACTTTTTCGCTCGAAATAATGAACTGCACAAACTAAATTGGCGTGAAATGATTGGAGACATGTTACAGTGCCATCTACGTTTTCAACGCGAAAGCAGCTTCAAAGTAACTTTTCATGCTAAGAACTTAGTACAACTCTTGCTAAGAACTTAGTACAACTCTTGCTTATTTTCAAGCTAAATTTTCGCCGAAACAGATCTCACTTGAAATTTTGTATGAAAATTGCACGTGAAATCGAACTCAGTACTATGGTTTACGTACTTTGCAAACGTTCAGTGCAACTAACGATACTGAGGCATTAGCCCTAGGGACACGATGAAAGTACTGATATTAGTACGGTATCGATACTTTCGTTTGATACCAAGTAAAATTTTACTTGAATCGAAACTGTTCGATATTTTACTCATATCAATACTTTGATGGTAGTATCGTATCGACATGTGACTGAAAAATGTTTATGTGGAAATCGACCCATCTTTCTAAACTGAGCTACGAATTGTGTCTTCGTACGGTAGCTATTTGAAAGTCAAGTGATAAAAAACAATAAATTGTTGCAAGAAATTTAAAAAAGTTTTAAGACAGATTTATTCATTAAAGATTTTATGTAATTTAGAAACAAAAACTAATCCATTTAAATTATTCATTACAAAGTTATTAACTAAAAATAAATCAAAAAGTCGACAATTTGCCTGCAATAAAGTCTTCGTACACTTACGAAACAGTTTATGAAAATCTTAAAAACTATAGATACTCTTTTTGGTATTATTTATTTGGGTGGCCTTTATTTTTAATCACAGTTTTAAGGCAAAGTGGCATCAATTCTACAAGTATTTTTGCATAGCTTGGCTCTATTTTCACCCATTTCTGCCAAATAGCCTGTTTCAACTTAGATTTTGAGCTAATAGGATGAGTCATGATCAGTGGCGGCTCGTGCTTGTTGAGATAGGGTGGGCCCAGTTTTTTATTGTTATCCGAACAAATTTTCGTTGATTTCGTTGTACGCTGGTCAGTTTTTTCAAATAAATAAAATTTAGTGTTTTGGTCGCTATTTATATAACACCTATATGCACACCTTTCAATCGATCCATCCATTCTTTTTGGCCCAATTAGTTATCTACTACGTTTACGCAGTAGATAGACTTCCGAGAAATATTCAATTTCAATGCTCCTCAGTATAAAATATATGAAACTAAAACACTTGTTTCAAGTGGTTTAATATACAGATATACATGCAAAATATTCTACATCAAAATTAACATTTTTCAAACGTATTTAAAAATAAAGATTAAAGCGTGATGCACTATATAATTTACTACACATGCTTGTAAATTATTTGGTTACGTCTACTCTTTGATGAAGCAAAGAGATCAATTATTTGGTTGTGAAATTTGAAATTGTAACTAAATCCCTTTCAATTTCCATTGTACTTAAATCGGAAAGCCTTGTCTGACAAATTGAATTCCGTAAAAAGGTTTTTATTCTCTTAAGAGCTGAAAAACTTCGTTCAACTGAAGTGGAAGAAGATGCCAGTGAAGCAACTTGACTTAGCAATTTATAAATATCCAATACTTCCGTTTGTAACTTATTATCAGATATAAAAATTAAAAGGTCCGATAAACTCTGCGTGATTCCAAATTTGTTATGATCAGATTACTACACACAAAGTTCGTTTCGTTGCTTGATTTTTTCAAACATTTAGGGGTAGCTGTCCATAAGAGAGTCTAGCAGATTTTTAAGAAAAGCCTTCGCAAATGATTTGAGATTACTACTATTAATGAAACTGATAAAATCTATTTTTTTCATATCCGAAAGGTTTAGTTAGATTAGTCTAAATTTAACGCATGAAGTCTTTTAAAATAAGTTTTTGCATCTGAAATGCTACCGTAATCTATTTTACATCTTTTAACAGGTTGCCCAAAATTACTGCAAACATCGTTAAATTTTTTTTCAAAATATGTATCGTCTCCTCTATATGATTTTAATGTTAGTAGTAAGTTACTGACTCGCTCTTTACAATAATTAATATCTGCACTTAACTTTACAATAATTAATATTTCAAATAGAACACCTGTTTGTTGACACATAAGGTTGATAGTTTTTAGCAAAAATAAAGACCGACAAAATATGCCTGAAGCCCACAGACTCTTTAATCGTTTCTCTATGTTGGACAAAGGCTTCATCATTTAAAAATGTTTCGAAGACTTCCAGCAACTCATTTGTACTATTTGAAAGAACTTAAATTATTCGAGACTTATAGTTCCATCGTGCATTGCTGCAATCAGGTAGCCACCTACGATTAACTTTATCAACTACACTAGTTCGCTTCGTCGAGTTGGAAAAAAATGCTAATAACCCATTCAAATTCACGAAAAAGATGCGGCATTCTTTTATTTTGCAAGTCCCCGATATCACAAAAGCACCATCATAGGTTTGTCCTACTAATATGCTGGCAATATCGAAATGCTTAAATGTTTAGTTAGTAAATTATAGAGATCTCCAGCTTTTTTGCATTGACTTACATAAAAAAAAAACCATGAATCTCTCTACTGTAATGCCTTGTTCTGAAACGTATCGAAAAATCAATGATAGTTGAGACAAACACTTGGTGTCAGTGGGCTCATCCATTTGCCAGGAATAACAGGGAGCGTTATGAATCTCAGCAAGTATAAAGCTTTTTAATGTAGTACAAATAAAAAGTTTTTTTAATATAGTACATTTACTAGTGATGAGATCGTTTTGAATAGTTTTAAAAGTACCACTGAAAACGGAAGACTCATCCAGAAAAAGTTTAAATCGTGTAATTGTTTAGCGCTTTGCTTATATTAACGTTCTCTGTGCCGTCTTCACTTTACTATTTTCTTTCCTACGCATGCATGATACAAGCAAGCCCCAAGCCAAAAGCAAGCCCCAAGTCCCAAGCAAGCACCGAATCACATAATTTTCTGATGGAGTCATTTTCCATCTCATTGAATGAAAATAACAGATACTTTCAGAATGCAGCTGAGCTCAGACCTCCACATAATTTTTGAAACCGTAATAAGAAACCCTGATTGTATTTAGTCTTTCTAACGCCATCTGCAAGAGCTGTTATTGAAGAATTTGGAAAATCTGTTAGCACAGTTTATGGACTAAATTTATGCTAGCTGATTTATTTCCATTTTATAAAAGAGTTGTCTTTTTTTCATTTTATATGAAAGATGAGAGGTGCATTTTTCTTCTTGGAATTTTTACACTTTGCATTTTACACCCAGGATCTAACCTAACCTTTGTTTCAAATTTATCCTGAGAAGACAAATAAGCATTTCATGCTTCAAATCCTGAAATTAATTTTCTTTTGGGATATATTTCAAAAACAATCATGCAATAGGTAAATTCCCATACCTATTCGCTAATTTTTCACATCAGAAAAATTTGCATCTTTTGGATACATGCAGATGTACATAGATTTGTCTTCCGCCACATTATTCTTCTTTTGATTTTCAGTACAATATTAACACACGTCGCATTACATTTTTTTCATAATATTTTTCACAAAAATACTCCCATTAATGAAATCTACTATGATCTAACTAAGCTCATTTATAGTTTATAATTTGACAAAAAATGTTGAAAAAAATACCACAAACAATTTTTCATTCATTCATTCATAAACCGAACTCTCCTGGTGACGCACGCACAAGCATAGAGCTGAGAGAGACTTGCGCGCGTCATGATCTTGTAGTTCTTTGATTCAAGCTACGCATGTAAACGCATGATGGGCTGGCCCAATATGCAACATAGATTTTGACGCGATTGCACACGTCAATTTTTCGTAGATGAAGAGCCGGCCCAATGTACAAAATCAATTTTGTTGCGATTGAAAGCGTCAATGCTCATAGATCGCAGCTTGGACTGGTAACAACGCATAGTGGGCCAGTGATGCTTGGGCCCACCGAGCCACATTGATGAACAGAAATCGATAAACACACAAACGCGAACTTATACCTTCGCTTATACTTATGTTTGTAGCATAGTGTAGATGATGTAGAAGAATTATGAATGGGCTAGTGATGCGTCTGCCCGTCGTCGTGGCGTGTATGGGACTGAGAAGAGGAATATACATTTATGTGTACAAGATGCAGGTGTATATTGTATCGTATAGTTTATGCTTGTAGCTTATTGTAGTAATTGTTTGATATGTATGAGCATATGTTGATACATTGCACGATGGACATTCAATGTATGTATGGCACTATGTGATTTTACGTCACTGCATGGTACGAATGAATGATATAAAAATGTGCTGTTGCTGGATTAAAATTATAGAAGGATTTATTATGTTAAACGTATATAAATTAATATGTAAATGATGACTCAAACTTTTATTTAAAATTATTATTTATGTGTTTTAGAGGGTGGGCCCGGCCCACTTTGCCCACTGTGACGAGCCGCCACTGGTCATGATCCTTTTTTCTAGCATGTTCCGCATGTGCTCTCAATGGGATTGAGATCAGGACTTTGCGGCGATGTTTTAAGCAAATGTAGAATTTCGTACGCCAAAAACATCATTTTAAAGTGTGGAAATAGCCAGGGGTGTCTTACAACCCAAAAAAACACCATGAAAACTGTAAAGCACTGTTGCGGCGGCGTTATGGTATGGGGCTGTATAGCTGCCAGCGGCGTTGGAAACTTAGAAATAATTGAAGGAAACATGGATCAATTTTCAAGGGAAATTTGCAGCCAAGTGCTGACAAATTGGGTGAATCGAAGGATTTTTACTTTCAACAAGATAATGATTCTAAGTGCATGCTCATAACACTGGAATGTTTTTTGGCGTATGAAATTCTACATTTGCTTAAAACACCGCCACAAAATCCTGACCTCAATCCCGTTGAGCACATGCGGAACATGCTAGAATAAAGGATCAGGACTCATCATATTAGCTCAAAACCCAAGTTGAAACAGGCTCTTTAGCAGAAATGGACGAAAACAGAGCCAAGCTATGCAAAAATACTTGTAGAATTGATGCCACACTGTCTTCAAACCGGGATTAAAAATAAAGGCTACCCAACTAAATAATGCAAAAAAAATTATCTATAGTTTTTAAGATTTTCATAAACTGTTTCGTAAGTGTACGAAGACTTTATTGCAGGCAAATTGTCGACTTTGCTTTATTTTTAGTTAATAACTTTGTAATGAATAACTGAAATGGATCTGTATTTGTTTCTAAATTAAATAAAAATGTTTAATGAATAAATCTGCATTAAAACTTTTTCAAATTTCTTGCAACAATTTCTTGTTTTTTATCACTTGCGTTTCAAATAGCTGCTGTACGGGGATATTATTGGTACACTGTAATTAGTATCAACTTTCATATCCTAATGTCCTCTCAATGGACGAATAACAATGATATTAAATTAGTTTCAAAAGTGATATATGTATATGTAAAAAGACACATTTTTGACTTGAGAGTGCAACAATCCTCGTGAACAATATCTGGTCTTCTGTACACATCCTGTTTTTTATCATCGCTTATCTCCTCTTCAAAATTACCTTTTATCTAGTTTAATTTAGTTTAATAAATTTATTATTTTAATGTTTCTAATCCGACTCAAGGAGTGTTGTTTGCTTGCTCCCGTCTTGAGCGAGCAAACAAAACGAAATCTGATAGAATAGTTGCGATTAGCTGCACACGTCGGCTGAGTTGCGCTTTTGAGCCTCCATTTTCTTGATAAACCGTTGTGCTT
Source organism: Nemotelus pantherinus (assembly GCA_963978885.1). NCBI lineage: Eukaryota > Metazoa > Arthropoda > Insecta > Diptera > Stratiomyidae > Nemotelus > Nemotelus pantherinus. The sequence continues at coordinate 97,013,930 of OZ022263.1, read as the reverse complement.
CGGCCTCTGACTTATTTCCTTTGCTGGATGCTGACTTTGAGCAGAATAATTCTTACATCGATTGCCATATTTTTGGCGTCGCTGTGAGAACGGGATTAATGAGTAATGGAAAGGGATAATCAAGTGAAGCAAAAGTACCCGCCCATGTGTTCTCAGCAATAAATAACCTTCCGAATTAGATCTGAATGTGTGACGTAAATTTTGTGTGCTTGTTCCCGAGAACAAAGTCGCGGAGCGGCACCAGACCAGTTCCCGGCCCTATCATTATAATTGAAATCTCTGGTTTCGTTGGAAGTCTAAACTGACTGACTATAGTAAGTATCATTTGATATTTACTCATATCAGTACTGTCGCAATGAGTACGGGACTTATATCAATACTTGGTTCTGATACTACTTTAAAGTAAAAGTATCGATACTTTCTTTCGATATCGTGTCCCTAATTAGCCCTAACTAAATATGAGTCTGCGAACGTAATCGTCTGTCAACAACAACCGGTTTTAGAGCAAAATAAGGCACTTTTTGACATACGCAGACAGGAGTGAACGTAATAAGCTGTTCACACTACACTCTAAATCAAGTAGATTTAGAAGCTGTCAAAGTTAATCAGGCAATAAGCCGTTCACACTACACTCTAAATCAAGTAGATTTAGAAGCTGTCAAAGTTAATCAGGTAAGCGTTCACACTACCCGAAGTGATTTAGAATGAGGAGATTTAGAGAGCGAACTGTCATTCGAATTTGTGTGTACAATTTTTTTTCATGAAAGTTGTTCAAAATGGTGCAGAAACATGCAAGAGCATTTTCTTTTCATTTTGTACAACTCACATTTTCCTTTTTTGTCAAATTTTTGCTATTTTTGAACGAAATTCGAATGACATTTCGTTGAAATCTACTCTCCCTCTCACGGATGGAATTAAGCACGCTCTGAGAACAATTCAGCCGGGAAAAATTCACAATAGTACCTGATTTGTACTCTAAATAGAGACGCCGAAAAAAATGTATGGATAATCAGGTAGATTTAAGTTGATTTAGCTCTAAAGCGATCAGCTGATCGAAATCGCCTGATTTAGAGCCTAGTGTGAACGGGCTATTAGCTCTAAAGCGATCAGCTGATCGAAATCGCCTGATTTAGAGTGTAGTGTGAACGGCATATAAGTGCCCATACAGCGCATAAGCGAACGTATGTCAAGTTGTATCTCATCGCCAGTTTACGTACGGACAGCTCATAGCAACAATTGAGCAAAAGGTTGCTTAAGGAGCATGCCACTTTTCTCGCTGTTCGGAAAGTTATGTTTGGGTGCAACATATGCTTTGCTTAGTTTACCTCGGCGCATGTGCGGACGTACGCGCGCAGAATCATCACTAGTTGGACCTATTACCAATAGAAGATTTTGATATTAGTGAAGGCAGTCAACATAGCAAGAGTGTGGAAGTAGTCATGACGGAAAGGAAGAAACAACAAATATAATCCTCCAAGGGAAAGTTTCGGGACACTATTGCAAACACTGAAGGAAGAAGGCATGCATCCGTTCCATGGCATCCAATACGTAATAACTGCCACTGCATTGATGCCGACATCCATTACCGGCATCACTTACGTCCTCACTGCCACTTCAATGATGGCGTCATCAATTCTCGGTATTGCGAAACGGAGCGAGTATCGTTGCTTATAATGACATCGTAATGTTGAATTCATCGGTGCGGTCATGCGAAAACGATCCGACGATGATTACTGGGAATAATTACTGCATTAATGCAGTAAGCATTCTTGGTCCTACTGGGAAGATATTAAGAGTAGCAGAAACACTGTAAACGCCTGTAGGTGTGTGTCGCGAGTTTATGCCTATTTCTTTATGTTCGGGTTTACACCGGTCGGACCCAAAGTGACCTGAACTAAAGCGCGGACTAAGCGAACTTAGTCCTAAGGTGTTTACACCAACCTGACCTAAAATTTGCTTAGGTCGAATTTAGTCCTCATTCGTATATGACAGCAGTCATTTAGTTCAATTTTCGTTCATGCGCTGTATTTACCGTTTCATTTGTCTCTCAACCATGTTTATTTCAATGATTTTGTGTCAAAGGGGAATGTTATGAGCTTATATTCAACATACATACATTAGGTCTGTTCCCGTACTTTCAGCAACTGAATTTTACTGAATTTTCCTGAATCATGTGGTGGGGAATTTTATGAAAAGTACGGGAACGCTCTCATTGTATTTCCTGAAAATTGACAACCGAAAGTGTTAGTTTTCGGTTTTTGGGAGAACAATAGTGATTGTGAAAGTCATTCTTAGCGGTGATAAATTATCGCCACAAAAATATTCGACCTTCATAGCAACATTACGCACAAAATATGTTGCTTGCCGCGCACATTTGAAACTATTTACTCCGTTTGACCATGGCCTTCATATAAAAGGCCTATCGCAAAAGCAATTAACCTACAAGATGGCGGACCTAAGCTACTTTTCCCAACCAGTCCACACAGTGATGTTTTTTTTATGGTTATAAAGAAATTCACGAGATCCACCTACAGGAGATATGAGGAAACTCATATGTCATGTTAATCAATGTTGTTTTGGGATATTTCACAAGCAATTTAGATATAAAAAGCTTTAGCATCAGACCTCAATTCATCGGGACACTTATCCGAAATATCGTTTGTATAGAAGAATTTGCAGATTAACAAAATTTGATGATTTTTAAAGTGGCATAAATCCTACCAACCACAAACGGCAATGGTTTACAATACACATGGCCGAGAGTAGGTGGCAGGTATTCCAAATTGCAAAGTTCTCGCGTATACAGCACAATAAATACATCACTTTCACGACACTTATCCGAAATATCTTTTACGCGACAAAAACTGCGAAACCAGTATCCGGATAATAGCAAAATAGTGCAGGTTTACAGCGGTCGAACCAAAAGTGACCTGACCTAAAGCGCGGACTAAATGAACTTAGGCCTCAAGTGTATACACCGATCTGACCTAAAATTTGCTTAGGTGGAATTTAGTCCTCGTTCGTATATGACAGCTGTCATTTAGTTTAATTTTCCTTCATGCACTGTATTTATCGTTTCATGTGTCTCTCAAACATGTTTATTTCAATAATTTTGTGTCAAAGGGGAATGTTATGAGCTTATATTCAACATACATAGATTATTAATAGTCGCGCAAAAATCAATGTTTAGGTCGCGTGTGTTTACAACGATTATAGTCCACGACCTATATTTAGGTCAGGTCGCTTGAAATCGTGGACCGACCTAAATTTAGGTCGGTCCGCGAGTGTATACACCACGTGGACTAAAAAATTTAGGTGGAATTTGGTGTTTAGTCCGCGGACTAAACGTTCGGTGTATACGATATCATAGACTCTATTCCCTGATTTAACCGAGTAGCACCATTCACATTACTAATTGTCAGAGAAATGTCAAACAATTGTCATTGTGCAATTTCCAATAAATCTTAATAACGAGAGGACTACACCATTTTAAAAAGTAGCTTAATACCTGTCAGATTGCAAGTCGCGATAGGCCTTTTATATGAAGGCCATGGTTTGACACTTTTCAGTATTGTTCAGTAGCTCAGACCCTACTGAAATTTACTGAAAGAGGGGAAATTTTCAGTTTTCAGTAAAACGGAGTACGGGAACAGCTTCATTGCAATTAATCGCGATTAATCGCAATTAATCGTAGTACGGGAACAGACCTATTATTAATAGTCGCGCAAAAATCAATGTTTAGGTCGCGTGTGTTTACAGCGGTATATAGTCCACGACCTATTTTAGATCAGGTCGCTTGAAATCGTGGACCGACCTAAATTTAGTTTGGTCCGTGAGTGTTTACCCCACGTGGACTAAAAAATTTAGGTGGAATTTGGTGTTTAGTCCGCGGACTAAACGTGCGGTGTATATTCTACCTATCATTTCTTCCCCCTTGCCTTTCACTCTATCACTATATGGGAGCAAAAAATCCGGTTGCTGTCAAATTTTGCTAGCCACGTAAAGCCAATGGTAGCATATACACCGCACGTTTAGTCCGCGGACTAAGCACCAAATTCCACCTAAATTTTTTAGTCCACGTGGTGTAAACACTCACGGACCAAACTAAATTTAGGTCGGTCCACGATTTCAAGCGACCTGACCTAAAATAGGTCGTGGACTATATACTGCTGTAAACACACGCGACCTAAACATTGATTTTTGCGCGACTATTAATAATGTTTGTATGTTGAATATAAGCTCATAACATTCCCCTTTGACATAAAATCATTGAAATAAACATGTTTGAGAGACAAATGAAACGATTAATACAGTGCATGAACGAAAATTAAACTAAATGACAGCTGTCATATACGAACGAGGACTAAATTCGACCTAAGCAAATTTTAGGTCAGGCTGGTGTTAACACCTTAGGACTAAGTTCGCTTAGTCCACGCTTTAGGTCAGATCACTTTTGGTCCGACAGGTGTAAAATCGCACAATGTAAACAATATACCGACATGCAATAGAAATTGATGTGAAACAACTAATAAAAAGAGGCT